>JAANDH010001976.1:0-21717 GCA_011799765.1 Nymphaea thermarum | reverse complement strand
GATGGGCTGCAAACGAAAGACGGACACCGGAACTTCAACGGCGTTGAGCGACGACAACTTACACGACGAACGATCCACGAAAAACGCTCTTCTCCAACTTCGGTGGCTCTGATACCATGTAGAAACTCAAACCACGAAGAGGAAGAAGAGAAGAGAAACACACGATGTACGTGGAAAAACCTCAACGAGGAAAAAACCATGGGAAGCTCTACCTAGGTGCACAACCGCAACCCTAGGAGAGAGAAAATATATTTCACTTAATCTCAACACGTACACTTAAGTGATAATATATAGGGGAGAGAAGGACTGCCGCCTAGGGTACCGAGCCACTCTCGGTACCCGCGCCCCATGGGACTGGGTCCAGAAAATACATATCGTCTAACAGATTCAATTTCTTAGTCTATGATGTATAAGCTGTCTCAACTATTTTAAGGCTAAAATGTTACAACCAGTATTTTTTTTTTCTCTACCAATTTTATGCCACAACTTAGGGCATGCATCCAATCACTTTTGAACTTGAAGCAGCTTCTACCTACAGCACCCCAGAAGATTCCACATGGATGACAATTGAACTTCACCTGATTCTTGGTGATCGAAATCCCATACATATGTAACTGCAAGTAGATTTAAATGATCTAAATGCAAGGAAAATATATCTGTCGCCTGCACTTTCACGATTTTGTTACACCCTTCTTAACCACAACCCCAAATCAAAACCACAACCCTAACTCAAAGACACAACCACTACCCATTTGGTATGCATTCTGCAAATAGAAAGCCCAGAACTGAAAGTAATCAAAACTTTAATGCATACCCAACCAACATATGCATGCCTAACTGATCTAATTGAGCTGTCATTCCTAGATCTGGAGACCATAACCATTGTTCCATGAACGAAACCTTACTCTTTGTTCATTTGCTCATCTTACTATTTACCCCAGTTCTGCCCCTGGTCTGATTTATTTTATGTTAGGATTGAAAGAAATGATCATTAACGTACCAGATTTGGTAACCTGTTAGATATTTAATAACCAGAATGACCAGCAAATAGAAGATTGGCTTTTAAATCAATATGGCAGATATTTCCAACACCAGGGAAAGACAACCAAAAACAAAGGTCAAAATTCATGTGAGTGTTTGAAAAGACAAAAGAGCAGCTTGAATGCATGCCATACAAACTATTATTAACCAGAACATGACAACGAAAATAATGTAAACCAATAAATTCAAATAAAGGTTTCTGCTATTAGTATGTCCGACATAATTAAAATACCAAGAACCTACATGCCATTTTCGTTTGATTTTGCAACATATTATTATTCACCAGGAAAAAGGAAAGATCAAAACTTTTTAAATGGAGCATCAGCATTGAAGGAAGGCCATCAACTTACCTCTGGTTTTGCTATTGAAATATAATAGCCACCTCAATGTTTTATTATCAAATGAAAGCATACACACACCTAAAAATAACTTCTCAGTTTGTGAATTAATGATGTGCTCCCTTGTCATGTCATTCATAGAACATGACGATAAATTCTCCCATCAAATGAAGAAGAGCAGACCAATACTTCAGTTATGCTAGATTTGAAAGCCTCACTAGCAGAGGAATACTAAGGCATGGTTTTCTCCTTGTATATTGAAATTACCAACACTGTGTCTCTTCGAAGATCTTGGGTTATAGTGATTTTGACTAAATTTTTGCTGGCCTCAGCTATCATTCTGGCACAGGAATTGGCGTAAAGATGCATAAAAGATTATTCACGCTATTGGATGCCTTAAACGCCACAAAGTATGTTATCAGATATTGTAAAAACTAAACAATGATAGTGATACTCCTACGACTTTGAATCACAGTCCTATAGGGCAAATGCCTCCCAGTGTCCTGACGTACCAGTAGGTACCAGAGGAGATCTAAACATCATTCCATTCAGATATTAAAAGAAAGAACTGTAAAGGTCTGGGTCAATGCATTCCACGGTCACAACCAAGTGCTCAAAATGCCATCTCTAGGCGAGATATCGATATCTTGTCAACAAGTACCTAAGAATTACAGAAAGAACTCATATGGAGAGGAAAAGGGAAAAGCCAATTTTTTGGTACTACGGACACGTCTAGCAGAAAAAATGCTAAAGAAAAATAATCATAATGATTTCGATGACAAAATCTGTAAATGCATAGGCATCAGTCAACTCATAGCAGTCAATGATCATCAACAGAACCGAGTAACACGATTTACATCTAGAATCACTGAATTCACGTGAGAGAAGATGGGAACGGAGGAAGGGAAAAAAGAAAAACCCACATGATCAATCTGGAGGGTGGCAGGCGTGACTTTGCCTTCCACAGCCTTGGTGAGGTCGGCGTAATAGCTCTCCGGCACGGTCGACCTCTTCTTCAAGGCGCCAGATACAGACAGCCAGACCTTCGGCCTTAAAACAGGAGGAATCCCCTTCCGAATAAGCCGTTTCAGTAAGATTGAGTTCGCCAAAACGGATATCCGAAATGACGAAACCGTAATACCCTCGGATTTCTGCTGCTTGAGGTACCAATCTTTGCCTTTGCTGTCCTCCACAGCCAACCAGGCGCGCCATTGCTGCCTCACCCTCTCTCTCACCTCATTCAAGACATTGACATCTTCAAGATTTCCTTCCACGGGGAACTCATAGGTGTCGACGAACTTTACCGTGACGACACTGGTGGCGTGCTTTTTCGCGGTATCTGCATCTTCGCCGGTGTTGTTGGTGGCGCCATTGCTTGTCAAATTTTCGGAGTAGGGCCCATCCTGCTGAGTTGCATGCATCCCAAGAAGGCAACCGCACAAATGCAGAAGAAGAGAGCTTGCTGGATGTTTACAACAGAGAGAAAAGGAGGAGGAGGACGGCGTAAGAGGCTGAAGTCAACACGCTGGCGGAGCACTGATAAGGCCGGCGAGAGAGGGAGAAAAAGAAGAAGAAGCAGCGGGGTGATGGCGGAAAACGGGGATGTGGTGGTTCTTTCTGGCTCTTTGGTGGTGAACCCAAGAATCTGAATCTGGAAATACGTCGTTGCCTCAAAGACAATGTTGGTGGCTGGCCTCACGCGGAATATAGAAGTACCAGTTTCTTGTGACTTGTGGTACCCACATTGAATATTGCGTAGCCTTTCCAAGTAAAATTTTAAGTTTTAACAAAATTTAAAGCGCTCAAAGATTGTCTTTTGATTGAACAAACTGATGAGTTCACTTATTTGAGGTTTCAAGATAGAAGCTTTAAAAACGAGAATAAAGTGAACAGTTACCGTGAAAGTTTCTTTTGTTTGTAAAAGTCCATCTTTTCTCACTTGACTTTTTTTGACAAAAATAAATGAAAATGGAACCAGAATCAAGGCCCAACGACTTAGCGATGGACTTTGCCTTTTCACCAGCAAAAGTTATTTACAAGGAAAAAGGCAGTACAAGAGGGAAAATAAGTTAAAGAATGGGCAATACAAGAGTGATCCTCCATTTAGTATCTTGTCTCACACGACTTTGCAACTTTGACAGCATAAAAGAACATGATCGAATGAATTGCCCTTATCTTTTGTCTCTTTCGATGTCAAGGTACCCTTTGTAGATAGCTCGTACCGTTGGAGAAATAAAATACGGCAAGGGGTTTGACTGCCTCTTACCTTAGATCTAGGAATTCTTATGTAGCAAACTTTTGTTGATATGGCAAAAGACAACAAATTCATGATCATCAAGTTAAAGATCGTGTTTGACCCAGAGTATAGTTGAAATCTTTATTTTGCCCTTTATATTTTACATTCTCAGATTGGGGACTAATTTTAGATATACTGATCTTATGTCAAAGGATTATAGAAAACCAAGCTTTTGAGGAACCTCGTTTGAAGATGTGAACCTTACATGAGAGAGAGAGAGAGAGTTGTGTGCACATCTTTGGAAAAAAAGTTTGTGATGCTGCCACATGGTATCGGGAGGTTTCGAGATTCCATATGGAATCGTGCACTGGTGGGGTCGAAAAATTACGTTGGAATATTGTCTTCAATCAAAGGAAGAATCTATTGTGATAACTTAAACGTTTTTTTAGTGTACTGACTCAACCAAACAAAAAAAAAATTATCACATTGATCTCCCTTTTAGTCCCCAAACGCTACATGTATTTTCCTATCTTACCGTACGATTTTTTATTCAAAACTCGAGCCGAAGAAAATTCATCATCAACCACAAACAACATGAAGGTTGGAAGAAAGAACGAACTGCTGCAAAGCTCCTGGATGAGAAATGAAACGAAAAAACAAAGAAGAAATGAGCATATATCTTCCCTAAGTCGCACTTTTCTGGAGTATGCGATTTTAATCATGATGCTCACACACTGCAGATGGGCATCGCTGTCATCTTTTCGTCATCATTTTGAAGTAGCAGCGAACAATCTGATTCAGTAGTGGAAGAACTTGAATATTCGAAGAGAACCAGCGTTAGTTACATGTAACCAAAGGCTCATAGGAAAGTATTGCCCAGTAATTATTCCCGTGAATTGATGAACGATAATGCTACATATGCAAGTATCATAATAGATGTAGTTCCTGCAATAGGAATGCTGTTTGATGATGAGTACAATGCTTACATATTTTACAAATTTTTATGCTCAGGGACATGGATTTAGGGTTAAAAATGTATGATGAGAAGGTTATTTGTTTTGTTGAAGTAAGGTTGAAAAGAAACCACTTGAAAATGTAAAAAAAAAAAAAAAAGAATTGATACAAGATGCGATTGTGCTGCCAAACTACTGATGTGAAAGACTCCCAATGAAAAATATTGTGTCCATACATTCACTAATTACCATAATCACCGATTGGCACATTCTCACATGAGTCAAATGCTGAGGTGGCCTCGTAAGGTGTCGATATCTCATTTTGTCATTGGTGAACTAGCTGATAGTGTTGGCATTCCATCTAAGAAAACTTATAATTAGTTTGTGAAAATGGATGGTGGTTTGGAGAATGATTCATTCACACACATGGATTCTAGAAACTACTTAAAGAGAAAGAGGTGAGAATCCATGAAGGATCTACAATTAAGAGTCATGTTTACTTTGATATAAAATCAAGCAAATACAGAAGTTTCTTGAGTACGGTGTAAGTAGACAAAAATCATTATGCCACACATATATTTTGTGCATACTCAAAGTCAAGGGTATGATATGAATGCTTCAATGTGGTCGTGTTTTTGACACAAGGTCAATTGCCCAGTTTGTGGGAGTGAACCACCGCTCTCAAAGTTGTATTTTCAACAGTGCATTTTTGTACATGCGATGAAGGTTGGTTTAAGGAAGGAACATGCATAGACAATACATAAGGACAAATCTATGGTGTTTGGCAAAGACCACAACCACTAGACTGACATACAGCCATGGTAGGAACCTAGGAGAAATCGGTGTGCTTGTGGGGGCTCCATGGGTTCGACTTCGATTGTTGAATGTATCCATCAACATTTACTCCTACCGATGGGGTATTCCAACCTATACCTCCAACTAGGACGTGGGTACACTCTCTGCCAGTATAGCTTGTCTTATCTTGGTGTGAATCCCTGCCCAACGTTTAGACATACCTCAACGCTTCCCTTCTCTCAGTCCTCCAATTCTCTGACAAACAAAAATCATCAATCCTCTACGCTGGAAACTATCTTTTCATTCAGTCATATTCCTCTAATGGCTTTGAGACTGATTGACCTTTTCCAACCTATAGAAGAATTTGGCTATCGTGTTGCGTCTCAACTTTGTTCATGCATATTAGTCAAATATCCCTACATGATATCTTTACAGCATCTAGAACCTTCATCCTATCCTCATGTTCTGATCCATATATGGTCTCCAGGTAGCTTGCATATAAAACAATTCGTACAAATTTAGTAACTATCGCATTCCATCTATCGAACAACATAAAGTCTTACATCATGTTCAATCTTCAACCCCTCTATTATTTTATTAGCACAATCTGAATCACAATAATTCTCTTGCGTAGCATGTGTCAACTGTGTCATTATTAAGAGACCGACAACATTTGGAGGCACAAACTTTGGACATTGGACATAAAAAGGGTACATGCTCCCACATCAAGGCGTGCAAAGCTGACATATATGTTATTTATGCACGCACTAAGATAGTATATGTATCTAATGTATACTTGTTCAATGGCCAAAATATTTCAACCAATTGGATGCTTTGTTGTAATTGGTGGATCTGGCTGAATAAATGAGCCTGCATATGCTCCATGCATAGTTGTCAACCATTGTTAAATCTTCAAGAAATTGCAAATACCTCCAACTTATTCTTGTGCCAAAATTATCATTATATATAGACCGTGCAAAAAAAAAAAGAATAAATAATCTCATTTCTTTGTCAACTTCTAGTGACAGAGGCCATTGATTTATTCATACATTTGTTGCATAGGTGCATGATGGCAATCATCCTAGTCTTCCCCTTCCCAAATAGACAATTGCACGATTCAAGATCGGACAAGCCAAGCAACTCCATATACCTACTTCTCATATTATAGTAAGAGTTTCCCACAACTACATTCTCATGACACTTCTTTCATGTCAGTCTTGTGATGTCCTCTAGCGTCATTGTCATCTCAAATCCATCAAATATGAATGTATTCATTTGATAGTTCCATTTCTTAGCAAGAGGATAGACAGATCTTTAAGCCATGCCGAGCCAACTATTAATTGTACCATTGAATACGTCAACATTTTTTATAGCAAAGACATTATTGCACACATATCATAAATAATAGTTCTATCTCACACATCATCACACTGACTATCTCACTGACTGAATACAATATTGAATGCAAAATCGTATAAGTTACAAATCCAATTATCATACCTCAAAGTTACAAAGCAAAGCAACTGTTTCTCGACAAAGCATTGCCTCAAAGGATCACCAGCCTGCTTCCATGTTTTTGGCTATACTTGGCTTTTTTTTTTTGTAAGAAGGCATGTGTCCCAGTGCCACTCCTTTTCATCTCCTTCCTTGGCATTGTTATTGTTCTCTTCCTTCAGCCTCCACATATGGTCATATCTATCATCTAATGACCGATGTCAACCTCTATGCCCATCTCTCCAACCTCCACCCCTTCCTCCTCCTCTAGTACATGGAAAGAGGTTTCTCTCTACCTCTTCTTTTCTTCCTTGTGTATGTCCTTCTCCTCCTGTTAAACTTCTTCCTCTCTCTCTCTCTCTCTCTCTCTCTCTCTCTCTCTCTCTCTCTCTCTCTCTCTCGTACTTTGTCTAACTCTCTACCCAAGAAGGCACAATCTGTCTCTTCTTCATTTTGACGATGGATTGCTCAAAGAGACAAGTATTTTTCAGATATATTCATCCAAATTCCTATCACCTTCCTTTTCTTCCCTCGCCACCTCCACTCTGTATTCCTCAACATCTATTACTTCATTTTTTTTCCTTCTCATCTTCTCATCTATACATTCTATTTCCACTACTACCTACCCACTGTAGTCCATGCATATCGCCCCAATAACTCTTTTTGTTGTTCCATCTCAGCTACGCTAACCCCCACATTCTACAACAACAATACACCCATCCTCCATAACGGCGTCTTCTTCAACCAATAAATTTTGAGACTCAGCTACCTATAAGTCAAAAAAGTTGGTGGGACTCATCTTCAAACAGAAACATAAATAGATGTTGTCGTGTCTAATATTGTGCTCGAGTTTGTATACAACCAACACATATGATATTGTGTGTCGTGCATGATAATGCCGATATATTGCATGAATCACCTAAAACTCTATTTAGAAAACCTTATGTTGAATACATATGTTGCTGGTGTGCTATGGTTTGCAAATATTGTGTGTCATATGACAAGATAGTATGCATATGTAAATAACACCCAAATGCTTTTTTTTCAAATGTCATAAAGTTTGGATGGCAATGTTGAAATAGAGAATGAAAATTTAGGCAAGGGAAGTAACTATTTATTGTGTTGATAAACTTTGGGTGTGAGTCCAATGGTGATAACAACGATTAAACAGATCTTCTGGGCTTCGGGAGGTGTTTGCACTCCTCTCATGTCACTGCAATAGTGCACGAGTCTGTCTCTTTGCCTTAAATAATAATATACTTGGGCAATGTGAGATGAGATAAATTTTGAGTAATGCCCCCTATAAATGAACAATCTCATAATTTTGCTAATGCACGACATTCGATATTATTTTTCACACATTACAAACAGTGTGACAGTTATGCCTTTAATCTTTAAGCCAATTCGGCGGCTGCCGATCCCGATTCGTAGTTGTGAATCATGAAATATCATGTGGCACCATCACAGGCTTGTGGATGAATCTTTCGTGTACAGGTTGCATATAGTCAGCTACGCTCTCACATAGCCTTGACTACCTGACTATTGGGTTGGCTTCAACAGTTACTATTTGTTCAATGTCACTGAACGTTTGGCTACTATTTCATTGTCCTATGTTGTTGTCATGCCTTTCTCGTCAACTCTTTAGTGTTGTCACAACCTTTGTCACGGGGTGATTGTTCGCTGACCCATGCGGTGCGGTAGTCCTTCAAACCGCCGCAAGCCTAAAAGGGTAAACAAGTGCGTAGATAACTTGAAAACAAAGAGTGTGTAATAGACAGAAGGAGAAGAAGCACTTGCAATGAAATGTTTCACACTTGCAATGAACTCTTTCATTCACTTATAAAGGCAGTACATCACACCAGAAGGTAAACAAAGAGATTGACTTGACTTTACTTACAAGGGTGCCTAAAGGCTTATACAAGGATTCTCATGTCAAACACCCAAAGCTAGGAATTTCCAAACATTACATTTATGCCGGTAGGAGGGTACTTCCTTACAAGTGAACTAGTTATACAAATGGTCTTTGTAAAAAAAAAAATACTATGCATACACAAACATAGGGGAACAAACTTCCCTCCAAATCATGTGTCGTCCTTGGTGTCAACTGCATCGTGGTATGCCCTAATTTCTTCTGAATAGTGTTGCTTCATCTGAAATGCATATTGCAACACTTGGCTTTGTAGGTCGGGTCGGGTTAGGGTCCAGACCTTGACCCAAGCTCCACGCGCGAAGAGGAGCCCGACGCCACTTCTCCCTCGCCTTCCTCAACGTTTCCCCCTTCTTCATCTCTTGCTGGTTTGCACGACTTAGAGAATCAGGAGGCAAAAGGAGTGGTAGTGGCGACGACTAGGCCGGTGGAGGAAAGGCGACGGCGGCGGTGCTTTGGTAAGCCCTCTCGACCTCTCTCTCTGCCTCTTTCTTCTTCTTTCTCCTTCTTCCTTCTTCTCCTCATCCCTCTCACGCCCTCTCTCCTGTGCTATGCCCCTTCCTCCGCCTCTCCCACACTCTCGCCCTCTCTGTCTACGCACCTCACCCTCTTCTCCATTCTCTGTTTGTTCTTCCTTTTTTCCCAACCGAGCTTTCTCACCTTCGCCAGTATCCTTCTTCCTGCCAGTTCTCTCCCGCACGCTCTCCCCTTTGCTCAAATTCTCGTGGTCAGCCTTTCTCTCTTCATTTTCCATTTGCTTTCCCCTCTCACCCTTAGCCTAACCTCATTCTCACGGCCGACTGTTTTTTTTTTCTAACGACAGATCCCTCTTTTGACCTCTCTTTTGAAAATCTCACCTTAGTTTGGCTGTTGGGTCGGTTTGCAGCTTGGAGACACATTTTTCCCCTCGTACCAGAGTAGTGAAGGCATTGGTGGCGTAGGCAACGATCAATCTTTGGTGTTGGCGCTCAATTGAACATTTGAGGTGGCTGCCAGGAGCATTGCAGCAGTTTGAATCGTAAGATTGGGCTGAGCAAGGCCTAATCAAGCCTAGATTGTTGAATATTTTCTGTTGGAGCACATATAATTATTGATTGAGCATGCTAAAATTAAGATTTGATGATTTAGGATATACGTTAGCAACTTTGCTTTTTGAGAAAAGTTTAGGATTATTTTGGAGAGTCGATGATCTATGCTCATAATGACATTTTTTTAGCATGATAAGTTGATTCTTGAAGCTATTTGGAAACATGGTAGAGATTTGATGGGGTTAAAAAGATTTAGAACTATTTTAGTGAACACATGAAGCATGCAATTGTCGATGGGCGTATTGCAGTGTTAGTTAGAGAATAATATGTATGTTGGGTGTAACTATTAGGTAGACGCCTCAATTATGGAAGCAAGTGAAAAGTGTATTTGATTGGTTCAAATTGAAAGTGCGGAGCTTAAATCATTTGGTGACAACTTCAAGGAGTTGAGAAGTGGCCTATTGAAGGGCTTTATGGGTCGACACTACCCGTCGACGCCTTCTTGAGGCCATGACATGTCTCAATGATTTTGTTTCATATTTGTATAAATTGTAAAACGAAGTGAGTCGAAATCTTATTGCATGATTGTGCTTGCAGGTACACCGGGTACGTCCAGTAGACCTTGAGTAACAAGACGTGAAGCTCGATGTTTTTTGAAGTGTTTTGTTGACGCGCGATAGGTATGACAACATTACAAGCAAATATCTGCATGGGGCCAACTTGTGAATGTGTGTTTTTAGGATCATGGGATCATACGATTGTGAAGTGATTGAATGATTATGTTATGAGTGAATGTGTGTATGCATGCAAATGATTTTTTATATAATAAGTTTTGTTTCGAAAATCTATTAGAAGCTTGTTTTGAAAACTACTACGCATTTGCATGTGCATGTTAGAATTGATAACTGCTTAGGACAGACAAGGTGAGGTATCGAGTCAAGTATCTCATCGACCCCGATTGTACATTAGATAACATCCTAAAATAATAACTGTATAGGACAACTACGAGTCAATCACAGATCGAGACTACTCTCTAGGATTTGGCTAAGTTTTGAAAGAGGTGATCGATGTATTTGATAAATGAGAATTTTGAGGAATGTAAATGTTGTGAATTGTTGCATATGCATTGCTGTGGACAATAATGCAATTCAATGAAATTGAAGGGTAGTTGTATCTGTAATGTTATGATGGCTAGCTAAGAGTGTTAATGTTGTGTGTAGCCCTCGTGTGGAGGCATTTGAAGTTATGAGTGCACTCGTGGAGTAAACCAACCTCATAAGCTAGCTAGTCATTTTGTGAATGTGCAGTTATAATGATAAGAAAGAAAAAATAAGAGATGAGAGACCAGTGAGCTGTGGCAATGTGTTTGGGAGTAATCCCGCCTTCGGCACTGGTCTTGCTTATTCGGAGCGCAGGCGGTGCAATGCCCTAGGGTATTGTTGTGTGATTTGCTTGGAGCGTTGGATTCTTGCATTCCCAAACTGGGTGTCTTAGGGAAGGCTGAATATTTCTCCTTGAAATTCACACATCCATGGACGAGTGCTCTTCCGCTGCAGCGTGAATGGATCTATGATGTTTCAGGCCACCGCGGGGGTTGTCTCTTAGCTGTAGGCCACCTGCGGTGTGCACGTGCCTCTGTTTGCACCCACAGAAACTGTCAATTCACTAAAGTTAATGTAAATGAAAAAAATGTGAATGAAGTGATATGAATGATGCGTTATGCCCGAATTACGTGTGGCTATTGAATGTGATATTGTGGTCCTTGTGTGGCCTTTGCATGTTGTGGTATATGTGATGAGCTTCTTGACAAGTTATGTGACTGTGTGCCCTACCATAGCATGATAGTAATTTGTTTCGTAATTGTTATATCTCATATGTGATCCCTTACCTAAAAGGTTTAGAGATTTACCTGGCTAATTGCCATATTACGAAGGCTAAGCCTATAGTTGTTTCTTTTTTTTCAGGTTTTGTCGGACCTAAGGCAGCGAGTTGATCAGATGGTTCTACTCACCTTCTACTGGAGAGATTTTGGGTCTTTTGTAGTGTCGGCATATCATGCTTAAATATCTTTGATATCTTTGATGTCATGTTTTTGTTAGACATCAAAGTTGTGGTTTGAGGCATTTTGTTATATATATTGATGTGATTTTTGTATGAACTGGAATTGTTATATAAATGAAAGTTTGCCTCATTGTTTTGAATTGTTGTGTCGTTGCACCTCAACGTTTTATGTTTTAAAAGAAAAAAAATATTTGAAGGGTCTGAAGGGTTGAGGTGTAACACATACTCTCAAGTAGACTGCTCTTCAACCACCCACTTAACAAAGTACTTCTTCAGCTCTTCGAGATAATTGATTTTGTGTTGTGTCGAAGAATCTGCTTCAGCTTCCTGTCTGCTGCACGCTTGCCTGAAAGTGCTCTTTATAAGATAGGCTCTGGCCCGGCTGGCTGCACTCTGGATCTTTGACATTGGCATAGAAAGGCTTCAAATTGCACCCTTAGTCACCACTCTTTTGCCTTATGCTTCCAATTGCTTGCCAACCTGCCGCCTTCATCAATCTTATTCTCCCTCCTCCAGTCCTTTGTCGATGGCCTCTAGTTGCTTTTTGTGTTTAAGGTTGATTCCTTCCAGATTGCTTCTAGGCTGATTTTTTTACAGGTGTCTCAACCGCCTTCGGAGGCTTCCCCTTTGCCTCCCCTCACAATATTGCAGTGGCTCAGTGTCTTTGCATGCAAAATGTCATCATTTCTCCCCCTTTTTTTTTTTCTTTTTTAAGGTTCTTTATGGTGCTTTCTGGTTTTCTCCATATTGGTATCTGTCGGTAAGCTCCCCTTCTCAACTTCGTTGAGTTCCTCTGCATGAGGTTCTTATTTGCAATTCTAAGCAGCCCTCTCTTGTATTAGTTCTTCATTTCTTGTTGGGAGGGCATTGATGGCTCTTTGGTCGCTTGGGCCTCTCTTTCCAATTGCTGGTTATTGGTGATGTTGCCCACATCTCTTACCCGGACGATAGCTGATACTCAGGATGCGAGCATCGATCTTATGAGATTTCTTCTTTCTGTGTTTGTGGCGACCGTGGTTGGTATTATTGTCATACCATTCGTCTTCCCTTCGTCCGGCATCGCCCCCTTGACGTTTGGTCCTCTAGCCCTTCTATCCCTCTCCTTCGTCCTTTGTAGGACCCTTTTTTTCATCAAAGTGTCTTCACTGGTCGGTTTGTTCATCGGTTTCCGACTTTCGATTCTCATGTGCACATCCTTTGGGTGCCTGTCAACTGTTATCATTTCAGTACCCTCGACAAAGATCCTCCTGTGCTGCTTTCCCTTGCCCTTCAGCATATCGGTATTCATGCCGACATCCTCTCCTCGTCTGACACTGCTTACTGATGAAAAGCAAATTTTATTAAAAAGAACATCTCGCACTGCTTAGCTTGAAAGAGTTGTTCTTGTCTTTTTGGGCTTTTTAATGCTTTCTTTACAGACGTTTTTTGGGTTTTTTATGTTCCCCACGATGCCTGTACCAGAATGCATGTTTCTGTTTTGGCAATCAACTCCCCTTCTCTCTCTCTCGCTCTCATTCTTCTGCTATTGTATTGAGTTTGTTAACTTGTTTCAACCATGGTTAGTAATTTATGCATATTCTCTCTCTCTCTCTCTCTCTCTCTCTCTCTCTCTCTCTCTCTCTCTCTCTCTCTCTCTCCAGCCTTATGCTAACCCAAGACCCCCAGACTCTATATATATATATATATATATATATACCTGTTGGCAGAGGGTTTTGTTTCTATGCCAAGAAACCCTCAATAACATTCAATAGTTTCTAATTCTTCTCTTTTCCCCTCTCTTTCTTTCTCATTCTATGTGTATTTGTAAACATGGCAAGCCAAGGGTTTCATCTTTACTGCAAAACTTCCACCCACGGCCGAGGGTTTTGTTTTCCTCATCCTTCTTTGTTTGTTTTTTTTTTCTAATATTTTATTGAGAAACCCACGGCACCTTGTTCTATCTCTCTCTCTCCCCCCTAAACTCCACAGTTTATTTTAGCTAAGAAGGATTTGAGATCAGCCGGGACATAAAATTCGAAGTAGTAAGGTGGTAAATCCCCCCAGTAGTGACAGCCTCTCTTTTGCTTCACGAGGCACGGTCGGTCCCTCTAGCTTCAGTCGCTTGAAAATCATGACGATCTCAGAAGCTTCCACATCTTCACTTGGTCCGCCCTTCCTGCTTCCTATGTCACCGTGGTACGGGTACGGGTGCTGGTACGGGTACGGGAAAACGGGTACTGGTACGGCGTTTTTGAAATTCATGGTACGGGTACGGCGTACATTTTATGCAATAAAATGAAATTTTTAATTAAAATTATAAATTTTGAAGAAACAAGATTGTTAATTAACAACTATCTCATAAAGAAAACATACCATCAACATATCATCTCATAANCGGAGAAGAAGACGGCGTCGAGCGATTTTAGGTTTTACCTTGCGTTGCGTTTTACATTTTGGATATGATATTGGTTTGGATCTGGTTCTGACCCGGAACCAGATCCAAACGTACCGCTGCGTACCGCCGTACCGGTATCGCCGTACCGGCGTACCGGTACCGGTACGCGCGCCAAAATGGCGTACCGCGGTGACATAGCCTGCTTCCCACTGGCCACGTGACCTACCTTTGATGCAAATGAAAGGACTTTTAAGATCCCACTGGCCACGTGACCTACCTACGTGACCTACCTTTGATGCAAATGGAAGGACTTTTAAGATCGAGAAAACGAATATTAGATCCCCCAACAATTTTTTTTTTTTTTTTTTTTTTATCGTAGTGGTTCTTTCCATCAAATTTTTCTATCAAGTTGACTAATTTTTCTTCCAAATGGGTCGTCCTATTTTTTAAAAAAAAATAAAAAGAAAAAGGCAAATGTGCCCATCAGCAACTGAAACATTGTTGTAACATTTGTAGAATTACGTGGTCGCACGACTCGTAAAAATATAGAAACTAGAACACAGGCTACTGGGCCGCGCCTTTCGTGCTGCCCACTTTGCAGCAACATTACCTACCATCGTTTGTCAAGGGAGTCATGACTTACCATCTATGAAATTGACCATAAAAAATGGGATCATCAGGTTAGCGACTTGACTCATTGACTCGCCAAGTATTTAAATAACCAAAATGTATTTTTACTGCAGTCCAATTGGGCGATTCCGAGAGAGGCAAAGCGATTCCAGAGTGTCAGGAGCAAGTCGGGCTGAGCCAGGAACGAGTTAGGTTCTACTTCACCCAAACCCTAATTCGTGGCTGGATTTGTAGGCAAGGTTCTGAGTCAAGTCTAGCGACTTTGCCTACTATGGTAAGCTCTTCTATAGCCAATGATTAAATGGATTTTTCTGAACTACATCCATATTGACTGGAAATATTACAGGAACAGCTTACTATACATTTCTTATTATGATTATCTAGGGGTCGAAATCAGGCACTGAGTCACCCATTTTTGTCAAAAATTTTGGAATTTGTTTCACAAGGGTGATTCTGTAATTTAATGCATTGTTTTAAATTTAACGGTTGTTTTTGAATTTCATGTAAAAGAAGAGCGCCTCTTTGACGAGTTTAGAAAGATAGACGGCTGTTTGATGTTGGGCCATTAGTTGGGCGTGTATTTATTTTTCTACACCATAATTTTATTTGTTAAAGTTCTTTCCCACACTAAAGCTCTTCTTTAAATGACTAGATGAGCAAAAAAACTTAAAAAGGCGATCTGCAGAATTTATCTGACAAACATTATGTTTTAGATTGCATTATTTTCACGTATCATAGACAGACCTAATAGCTCACAGTGCATCAAAACTTGATGAGCTAGAACATTATGATTTTGTTTATTAAATTTATGAAGTAAAGTTTGATTTTTTGACAAGTCCTCTCTCACTCTTCGAAGTCTAACTTCTTAACTTTCTTTGAAGTCTCAACGGGGCTGCTAGCTGTCTATCGGCTCGCGCTTTTGATTACCTTGCTAGCGGGGCAGATTAGACAAGGAGCGAATTGACCTCGACACAATGAGCCAGAAACTAGTATCCAGAGACAATATGCTCACTAACTCTCAGATGCCAGTAGATGATTTACATTTGAGACGGAGTTGAAACGAGAGACATACTTGCATAGTTGTATTTGTTGATTGTTGTAGTATTTTCGTCTTTCAATTATCTATAGAGAATCAAAGTTGTGCTACATGGCTGAATTTTGGTTTCGTCCTTTCTTCCATACTGCACGGGCAGTAGCTCTATGTACAGCCATATGAATTGCTTGTTACCATATTGTCTTGCACTACCTTATAGTGACATCAAATCAAACATGAGGTCACACTTATTGAATTTGTAGGACATTGTGTTCTAACAGATTTAATGGAACTCCATTCAGAAAAGAACCACCTTGGAGAAAGCCCCTTTCCAGCATCATTTGTTGCCCAAGGTATAATGATAAAACAACAGCAAAACGGGTCACTGTTGAAGCAGATCTGCAACAGCTACCTTCAGATTATGCCCATAAGTCAATGGAACGAAAGCAAATCATGCACATATAAAACATGCAATGCCTTCATCACCCAAAATTATGAAGATACCGTCCGTTCTCCTTGTTGCCAGTGCTTCACGCCAGCTGGAAAAATCGTTTCTGAAGATTACCTGGAGGTTGGCTGCACGACATTCCCAAAGAAAAGAGAGATAAAAGAACCCGTCATCATTCCCAATGAAAAGACAGATAAAAGAACCTGTCATCATTTCCATCTTACAACTTTTGCTTCTTTTTTTGTATATCAATCATCGCATGAATTCTATAACAATACCATACAAATGATTATCATACAAAAAATTGACAAACCCATGCCTCGTACAAACTCGAAGCCAAAAAGGCACTGGCTATATAAGAAAACAGATGTCAAACACCAAAGTGTTTTGAGCAGCGAAGGACCGCTATCAGTTACTACAATATTAAATCCTGATCTAAAGAAGACAAATCCTCATTGAGTAAGCATATAAGCTATCCTGCACAGGAATCCCTTTCCAACAGACATTTCAAATTGCCCAAGATTAGTAAAATTATCAACAACAGCAACTAGAGAAAGATTACAGGCATTGTTTTCTACGAGATTGATACATAATGCTAGAGAACCAATAAAAAATCAATGCAACTCAATAGAACGTGTCAAGCAAAATCGATACAGGAACTGACAAAATCATCAGGACGATAAGCATTAGGACAAGACATGGGTTCGTGCGTTTGGATTAGAAACAAGCTCAATCATCCAATCTACAGGACTGTGCTGCCAACACAGCAGTTTTCATACTATCGCATCGTATCAGTCATATTACACATTAAATCCTAAAAGTAATGGGAACACTTGCTCCAGTTGCTGATAAACAAGTCCTAGCTTGCAAATGCTTTGCATAAGATCCAGTCTTGAAGTACGCAACCTGAGCCCAGCAGCTAATTATCAAGAAAAAACAAATGACAAACTGCGTAGTAGTTAGGAAGTGTGATGAGGGTCATCTTGGACTTGCAATATTCAGCACATCCGCTGATATACACATCCCACTACAAGGCAAGAGAACTTATCAGACAATTCTGAAAGTTAGCACAAATCTTCTATTAAGTAGAAAAAGGAAAAACCTAATTTAACTAACCAGAGTTCACATTTTGTCACATCATCTCTTCAAGAAATGGTGTAACAGCATTTCAGACAAGCCCAGTGCAGGGAACTTTTCACAATTAAAAAGCTCTTGAAGCCTGTAATCACATGTTACCATTGAGTTCATTGGATCCTGAAAGAAATAGAACCAAAAGCAGTCTTAGCAAATAAAATGGGAGCACTTCTCTAATCCATACAGTAGAGAAGTATTTTTTTCTAATCTATACCGTACCAAAGTTAGCAATGAACCAAATTCCATCATTGAAAGTGGATAGTTTCAAGCAAACGAACAATGACATGCTAATTGATGATTTACAGTTAGTAATCATTACATGTGTAGAAACACAAACCACGAAGAGGGAGAAGAGAAGACGAACACACGATGTACGTGGAAAAACCTCAAACGAGGAAAAAACCACGGGAAGCTCTACCTAGGTGCACAACCGCAACCCTAGGAGAGAGAAAATTTATTTCACTTAACTCTACGATTACATGTAAGTGACAAATATAAAGAGGGAGAGAAGAAGTGCCATATCTGGACCCAGTTCCTTATTACAGTACATTCTAACACTCCCCCTCAAGCTTGGCATACATGTCAAACATGCCAAGCTTGCAAACATTTTTCTCAAATTGAGATGTACATAAAGACTTAGTTAAGACATCAGCAACTTGGTCTTCAGATTTCATATAGGGCAGAATCAACTCCTTAGAATCTATGCGCTCCCATATGAAGTGGCGGTCGATCTCCACATGTTTGGTTCTGTCGTGCATGACCGGATTGTTTGCCAAGTTAATAGCAGACTTATTGTCACAATACATCTTCATCTTCTCTTCCATTTTAGCCCCAATATCAGCTAAAAGAATTTTGAGTCATAACATCTCTGTAACCCCCATAGCAACAGCCCTGTATTCTGCCTCTGCACTAGACCTGGAACAAACTTCTTGTCTCTTACTTCTCCATACCACCAAGTTACCTCCAAGAAAGATGCAGTATCCTGTGGTAGACCTTCTAGTATCAGTGCATCCTGCCCAGTCGGCGTCAGAGTATCATTCAATACTGAGTTGATCTTGTCGAGTGTAGAGCAGTCCTTTCCCTGGGTTATTCTTTAAGTATCCCAAAACTCTTTCAGCACTTTTCCAATGACAATCAGTAGGAGCATGCATGAATTGACTTAACACACCCACAACATATGTAATATCCGGACGAGTAAGAGTGAGATAAATAAGTTTACCAACTAGTCGCTGATACCTCCCTTTTCCTTCCTCATCCAAAATCGTCCCGGTCTTGATACTTATCCTTGTGCCAGAATCCATGGGAGTAAGATATGGCCTGCATCCCAATTTTCCTGTCTCTTGTAGAAGATCCAAAGTATATTTTCTTTGGCTCATGACAAGGCCAGCCTCAGATCGTGCGATCTCAATTCCCAAGAAATACCTTAATTTTCCCAGATCTTTAAGATCGAATTCAGCAGCTAATGTTTCCTTCATCTTCCCTTTTTCTTCTTCGTCATCGCCTGTGACAATCATATCATCAACATATACAAGTAGAAGACTCACCAGACCATTTCTCTGCTTGATAAAGAGGGTGTGATCACCATTTGCCTGTTTATATCCATTTGTCTTCATAACAACTCTTAGTCTTTCAAACCACGCTCTAGGGGACTGCTTGAGGCCATACAGTGCTTTCTTGAGATAGCAACACTTTCCGTTCTGTGCATATCCAGGCGGCATGCTCATGTAGACTTCTTCCTCAAGGTGACCATTCAAGAAGGCGTTCTTGACATCAAGTTGGTCCATGCTCCACTTCTTTTGCACAGCCAAGGCAAGGATGACTCTAACAGTCTTCAGTTTAGCAACAGGCGCAAACGTCTCAAGATAGTCGATCCCATACTTCTGGCTAAACCCCTTCGCAACGAGACGAGCTTTATAGCGTTCCACAGTTCCATCCGGTTTATACTTCACAGTAAATACCCACTTGGAACCAACTAAGTGAGTTCCCTTGGGAATATCAACAACCTCCCACGTATTGTTCTTTGCCAGGGCGTCCATCTCCTCTGTCATGGCCTGTAGCCATTTGGGATCCTCCCTAGCATCTTCCACAGACCTGGGAATAACAGCCATAGATAGAGACGTGATAAAACACTTATAGTCTTTACTGAGTTTAGCATACGAAACAAATCTCTGAATGGGATGAGAAGTACATGACCTGGTGCCTTTACGCAGGGCTATGGGAAGATCGTCATTCACTTCATTCATTGGACTTGGATCATCCGGGGAGCTCACAGGATTGAGATTGGTAACATCAACAACCTCCATCACATCCTTCTGCTTCCTGCTGTAAACCTGACCAAACAAATGATCACGAGACTGTTCTTCCATAGGCCCCCCTCCATCTGACTGTCTCTGTCCTCACTGACTGTGTCAACCACACTCGGAGAACTAGCCGTGTACTCCAAGAAATCCGTGAACTGAATTAACTGATGCTGAGAATACTCTTCCACTCTCTCACCTAGACACTCCCCCTGAAGAGGATTCGCGGGAAAGTATGCCTCATGCTCATGAAAAGTAACATCCCTGGAAACATATATTTTGGAAGTGCTAGGATCGATACACTTGTATCCCTTCTGGGTGGATGAATACCCCAAAAAGACCGCTTTGATGGACCTAGGGTCGAGTTTCTTGAGCGTGGGACTATGATCATGGACAAAACAAACACACCCAAACACCCGAGGGGTCAAAGGCAAGGGATTCTGAGTAGGCCACAAAACAGAATAGGGAGATTGACCATTCAGCACACGAGTAGGCATACGGTTAATAAGATGAGCACTAGTAAGAAGTGCATCACCCCAGTACCGCTTAGGGACATGACGTTGAAACATAATGACCCGGGTGACGTTTAACAGATGACGGTTCTTCCTTTCAGCCACGCCATTCTGAGGAGGTGTGTAGCTACAGGATGTTTCATGTATAATACCCTTGCTTCGCAAGAAGTCATCAAGGGATTGGGAGACATATTCTCGAGCATTGTCAGTACGAAAGGCCTGAACAGAGGTCTGGAATTGAGTTTCAACAAATGCAACGAAGTTTTTGACAATGCCAGGAACTTCACTACGGTCTTTCAACAAATACACGAACGTACACCGAGAGTAGTCATCAATAAGAGTCATGAAATAATGGAAACCACGACAAGTGGGTACTCCCGAAGGACCCCAAACATCAGAGTGAACCAAAGCAAAAGGATGGCTGGTTTTATTGGATGAAATAGGATACGAGACCCTAACATGCTTAGACAACTGACACACTTCACAGGTAAGGGAGTCCAAGGAAAAAGAGGGAAAGAGTCGAGGAAACAACTTCTTAATCAACTGGAACGGGAGATGTCCAAGCCGCTCGTGCCATCGCAAGATGGTAGATCTATCCTCCACACTTGACAACTGTCCACTAGTGGCTGAAATAAGAGCAGAAGCAACCTGCACGGGCAGTCTGTAGAGTCCATCAATAACCGAACCAATCTCAATCTTTGTCCCCGTCACCAAGTCCTGCAGAAAACACCGATCAGCAGAGAAGATTAGATTGCAATTGAGTTCTTTGGTAATTGTTAAAGATAGGTTTATAATCAATTTTAGGGTTAAAGGGGTACTTTTGTAATATAAACTTTCTTTTATTGTTCACTTGTATTTTCACCCTCTCCTCTTATCTATATAAAGAGGAGTTAGGGTAGATTTTAAAGTAAATCAAATTTCATTTCATCTCAAACTTTAGCATGGTATCGGAGCCATGGTTTTGTCCTCCTCCTCCTCGACGAGTCGTCGCCAACTGAGCGGCGCCAGTCGCTGCTCATCACTCTGATCGCCATTCCACCCGTCGACAGCCGCTCGCCTCCTCATTTCGCCGCTGTTCGCCCATCGCCAGTCGCTCGCCTGCCGCCATCCCTGCTCTGCCGCTCAACTGCCGCTCGCCAGCCGCTCGCCTGCCGCCATCCCTACTCTGCCGCTCATCTCCCTACCGCTGATCTCCCTGCCGCTTATCTCCCTGCCGCCATCTCCCTGCTGCTCATCTCCCTGCCGGTCGCTCGCCTGCTCTGCCGCCATCTCCCCATTTCGCCGCCGCTGCTTGCTGCTGCTCCGCCGCTGCTTTGCTGCTGATCACTCTGGGTCAGCGTCAGCATAGTCACCTTCTGTTCAGCATCGCTCTCCATCGCCGCCCTCCGCCAGCGCCAGCCGCCACCTGTCTGACTC
>JAANDH010001975.1:2786-15872 GCA_011799765.1 Nymphaea thermarum | reverse complement strand
CCGCCGCCGGCACCTCCCCAGTCTTCTCCTTCTCCTCTGCGCTAAGATCGGTCGTGGGTAAGGGAGAAACGCAGGAAAACGGGGGAGAAGGGGAAAGAAGAGGAGAGTCGGGCAGCGTCGGGCCCTTGACGCGAGTGGGGCTCGGGTCCGGGTCTGGACCCTGACCCGCCCCGCTCTGTCACAACGCCGAGCGTAACACTAAGTCTCTCAAACCAAGCTCTAGGCGACTGCTTCAGGCCATACAAAGTTTTCTTGAGATGACAACACTTTCCCTCTTGTACATACCCGGGAGGCATGCTCATGTAAACCTCTTCCTCCAGATGACCATTCAAGAACGCATTCTTAACATCAAGCTGGTCCATGCGCCACTTCTTGTGCACAACAAGAGCCAGAATGACTCTCACGGTCTTCAACTTTGCAACAGGGGCAAATGTCTCAAGATAGTCGATCCCATACTTCTGACTGAACCCTTTTGCAACCAGACGAGCTTTATACCGATCTACTGTGCCATCAGGTTTGTATTTCACATTTTAGACCCACTTCGAGCCAACTAAGTGTGTCCCTTTAGGGATATCAACAACTTCCCACGTTTTGTTCTTCGCTAACGCACCCATCTCCTCTGTCATAGCATGTCACCACTTGGGATCATTCTTAGCATCATCCACCGACCTGGGAATCACAACTTGGGATAAGGATGTGATAAAACACTTGTAATCTGTACTGAGCTTAGGATAAGAAACAAATCTCTGAATAGGGTGAGAAGTACATGACCTGGTGCCTTTGTGCAGTGCAATGGGGAGCTCTTCATTTGATGGACTTGGGTCATCCAGGGAGATCGCAGGATTGGGATTGGTTCTATCCTCATCAACAACATCTTCCACTGTAGCTTTCTCCTTTCTGACATAAACCTGGCCAAACAAGTGATCCCGGGCAGCAGCCGTGTCATGTGGTGAGTGGTGAGTGGCACCACTATCAACGATCCAATCGCCAAGAGAAGGGTTACCTTGATCAGTAGAGGCAACGAGGGCTTGGGCTAGCTGAGCCCCATCAGACGTGGAGACTCCTCAGGGGTAGTCGATAAGCGGCCGATATACGCCTGGAGCTCCTTGAGTTGATCAGGAGATAACTTGGTCTTCACACCACTAGAAGGAGTGCTCTGACTGGAGTCAGACACAGAGGGGCTATGCCTGCCAGAGGGAGGCCGACCTCTGACCAACCTCTTCTCGAGATGAAGATCCCAACAGAAATCCACCGAATGTCCCAATTTGTTGCAGTGAGTGCAACGCTGGGCAGGACGCTGCACAGTCCCTGAGGCACGGCTGACAAAGGCAGAAGGGGCATTGCCGGTGGTGAGATGCATCACCTGGCGACGTTGTTCCTCTGACTCAACACGAGCATAGACTTCCTCTATCCCTGAAATCTCATCACCATTAAGAATCTGGCTACGTATAGACTCAAACTCATCCCGCAGACCTCCAAGAAACAGAAACGTATGGTCCATCCATTCATTTTCCCAGTAAAGAGAATGATCTGAACCACACTTCCACTCATCAGTCACATGATAATCAAGCTCCTCCCATTTGGTCTTCAGGGCTGCATAGAAGGCAGCAACAGACAGATCACCCTGCGTCAGAGAGTAAATACTTTGTTTAATCTGATAGGTGCGCAGAAGTCTCTTCTTGCGCCCATACATCTTGGCAAGCACAGTCCACATATCGAAAGAAGTCGGCTTCCACAGAATGAGAGGCTGGATATCGGAGGACACGGAGCTGATAATCCACACCTTAACCTGGTTGTCCTCCAACGCCCACGTCGCCCATTGAGGATCATATTTGAGGGGCGCAGGTTTGTCGCCAGTTATGTAGGAGAGGCGCCCACGGCTAGTAATCCCAATCTCGAGAGCGGCAGACCAAGAAAGGTAATTATCTTTGGTAAGGCGGATGGAGGTGACCTGGATCGGCACATTCTCAGCCTTGGAGGCGCTGCCCGCGTCAAGACCGGCATCTTTTGGAGACCCCATCGATTCGGCCATCACAAACAAGCACACAGCAAGACGAGGCACAGAAACAAGAGGCGACGGCGGCGGAAGAAGAGCAGCAGCAGCGCAGGGAACGGCGATGGCGCAAACAGCGACGACGCAAACAGCTGACGACTGACGGCGGCACAGACGGCAGCGCAGACGGTGGCGGAAAGGAGGACGTCGGCGGCAGAACAGGGCGACGTCACAAGAGCAGCGGTGGCAAAGGATCCAGGCAACAGAAACGGACGCCGGAACTTCAACGGCGTCGGGCGACAACAACTTCCACGACGAACGATCCACGAAAAACTCTCTTCTCCAACTTCGATGGCTCTGATACCATGTAGAAACACAAACCACGAAGAGGAAGAAGAGAAGACGAACACACGATGTACGTGGAAAAACCTCGAACGAGGAAAAAACCACGGGAAGCTCTACCTAGGTGCACCACCGCAACCCTAGGAGAGAGAAAATATATTTCACTTAATCAACAAGTACACCATAAGTGACAATATAAAGCGGGAGAGAGAGGAGAAGCTGCCTAGGGTACCGAGCCAGCCTCGATACCCGCGCACCATATAACCGGGTCCAGATATGGACCCGGTTCCTATATCAACATATTCTAACAGATAACACTGCCTGGCCTGTGTTTGGAGTACTACAACAAAACTGAAGAATGCATAACACTGCAATTGGACTCAACAAAAGCAAAACAATGCAAGACACAGTGAGTAAACACAAGGGAACTCACTCTTCCCTTCAAATTGGAGTGTCTTTCATCAAATCCATTCCTAGATAAAAAAAATTAAAATATAAGAGGTCAAATGTTCCATGAATTGTGAGATTAAGGTAGATATGATGAACTAATATACACGTGCTTAAGTTAACTGCACTAATAAATTACTTGCTTTATATATGTTAATTGTTTTTCACTTGTTTACGGAATTGAAAAGAACAACAATTGTCTTAAGTATTTGCTGCTCATGTCTAATGTTATTTTTCGATCCATAGAAAGACCAGTTTCTGAGAAATTTAATGATTGTGTGGAGCTTGTTTATTTCAAAGAAGATTGTTATTTTGGCATTGAACTGCAGGTGGACCCAGTGGTTCTGGTAAGAGTAGCATGGCCTGTAAATTGGCCAATATTGTTGGTTGCGAGGTCATTTCTTTGGAAAGCTATTATATACCTGAGAGGGTGACAGCCTTTATGAACGACAATATCCAGTCTCTTGATATATCTCTAATTTTGGAGGTATGCTTTTCTATGCTCTATTTTGTGCTTTTAGTGAATACCTAAGGATCCAAAGTATTGAGATTGTCAGTTAAGTCAAGATTAAAATGTCCTTGCTTGAAATCATATTGTGTATTCTTATAGTTCTTCTAATTGTGGGCTTTCCAGCAGACTATCAATGACATAAAAACCAAGAAGAGGACAAAAGTCCCTGTGTTTGATTTTGAGAGTCGTTCTCGTAAGGGGTTCCGCAAGTTATCCGTTATGGAAGATTGTGGTGTGGTATGTCCTTTTTGTTCTCATCATGATGCAGTTTCATGCACTAACTTTTACTGTTGGAGATATGGTGTCCTTTCCACTACCCTACCATGTTTCACTTTATTTTATATACCTATTGTTGCTGATGCCTATATTTGGTGCTCGTTCCTTTATTTCAGTTGTTCTCTTGGTAGATAAGGAACACTTCTCCTACCCAGTTCTCAAGCTTACCTCATCCAACTATGTGGCTTGGGTCTCCATGATGGAGAATGACATAGGAGGAAAGGGACTGGGATTTGTTGATTACTCCGGAAAAGTGACTCAATTAAATACTGCCAAAAATTAGGTGGTGGGAGACAAAAATATTGTTATTAAGAAAAAATTGAAAGGAGGGAAGACTGGTAATCATAAAGTTATGTTGTGGTTTCTCAATAGTGTTGACTTGTCTATTTTTTTTGAACTTAAATTCAAGAACCCTTGTGAAGATTGAAAATTCCTTTGCTTGGGATCACTTCAAATATTTACAGCCATCGATGCAACATCTCAATGGATTTTCTTGGGCTTCTCCATAAACTGACTTAGCTTCCCAACTGCAAAGCTAATATCAGGTCTAGTTGTAGTGACATAAAGAAACTTGCCAATAGAGATTTTTAAGATTGAATCCACTAACTTTGATTGATCATCATGAAGGTGGAAACGCGGATTCATGGGCAGAGTGGCAGGCTTGGCTCCTAAACATCCCCATATGCTGCAACAGATAAAGACTATATTTTCTCAGGGACAGAACTACACATTCCTTATTGCGGGTCACCTCAATCCCAAGAAAGTATCGCAGTTGACCGCTGAAGGAATGCCTTTCTAGCTGAAATCTCTTTATCACAATCACCTGTTAAAATAATGTCATCAACATAGACTACCAAAATAACTATACTTTTGGAGAACTTCTTTATAAACAAAGAATGGTCAAGTGGCGATCTCTCAAATCCACCTTGTGAAACAGCTTCAGATAGTTTGTGAACCATGCCCGAGGACTTTGCTTGAGTCCATAAATCACATTCTTTAGGCAGCACACTTTCCCATACTCCTCCTGACTTTCAAACTTGGGAGGCTACTTCATATATACGGTCTTCTCAAGGTCGCCATATAGGAATTCATTTTTTACATCAAGCTGATACATGGGCCACTAAAAATGGATAACAACCAAGATAAAAAGAAGTCGACCCCTTAAGTCTAGGTATAACTCAGATAAACGGATATGTAACATGAGAATATGGGCAACAGTCAGAAGTTGGCGATGCTTTCTTTTAGCAACTTCATTTTGTTGCGAGGTATGAGGACATGTAAATTGGGGAGAGATGCTATAACCAGAATAAAAGTTCATTAAGATTGAAAATTTGAATTCAAGAGCATTATCACTATAGACATACATAACTACAAAAACTGAGATTTTGTTTCAATAATAAGGTTCCTGAGAGTACAAATGACTTCAGACCTTTCTTTCAATATGGAAACCCAATTGATTCTAGAATAATAATTGACAACGACAAGAAAATACCGAAATTTAGACCAGATCTGAATCCTACTAGGCTCCACAAGTCAACATGAAGAAGATCAAATAACCCTTGACTCGATGGACCAAGAAAGGATAACTGCTATGCATGTGCTTACCAAGCTGACAAGCCTTACACTCTATGTCACACGGATATGGGTACGGGTACGCGGATACGGTAATTTTCAAAATTTTAGGACACGCGGACACGATGAATTTTATATTCTAAAAAATTAAAAAAGATAATAAAATAAAAAAAACATTAAATTAATAATTCACTCTTACAATCTCATAAGTCATAAGAAAGAAAGTCTCAGATTCTCAAACAAAACATTGTTCATAACCAATCTCGTAAGTCATAAGAAAAAAAGTCTCAAACAAAACAAAGAATATCGGGTTAGTAAAGTGGTTCGGATCGGGTCTGACCCAGACCTGATCCAAAACGTATCCTGCCGTGTCCAAGTGTCGGTATCCAGGTGTCGGAGTGTCGACACCGGTACGTGGCCCATTTTGCCGTGTTCGTCTGACATAGCTTACACTGGAACAACTCTGGGATTGAAGGATGGGGAAAGATGTGGCAGAGCATTGACCCTCAAGGATGACCAACCTTGAGATGCCACTCAAAGGAGGTAGACATTGATGAAGTAGACGATGCTGCAATCTCCATGGGATCCAACAGGATGTTGACTCCTCATTGCTCATAGCTTTCCACCAATCGCCTTCCCAGTCTGTAAATCTTGAAATGAGCATGAACCTGGTAAAAAATGACTTGACAGTCTAAATCACCATTCAACTACTTGACTGATAACATATTCGTAGGAAACTCAGGAACATATAAAACATATGGAACAATTATAGACAGAGATTTACGTATCCATAACCAAGAATAGGAGACAATCTATCATTTGCAAGCTTACATGATGTATTTGAGGGAATTTATGTAATGAGGCAAAAAGAGTGGCCCTACTCTAGAAATGCTTCGATGCTCCTGAGTCAACAAATAATACTTGAGTCATGCGTTACTGTACTAGCCGAAGGAGCTCTATCAATCATAGTTGTGGATGCAAAAGCCTGGGGGGGGGGGGATTTATGTGCCAAAAATTGCTCATACTCTGATTTGCTAATACTCACTATAACCATCTCAGACAATGAAGAAGAAAGGCCCTCAACAATAGGTGTGGCTGCTTGGGCCGAGCCTATAAGAGGCTGTGAAGGACTCTTGCCTATCTTAGTCAATATACCTCTACCTTGTGGAGAAGAAGATGGACAACCATATTTATCCCAACAATGATCCTCCTAATGTCCCATCTTACCAAAATGTGTGCATTGGAACCTCCCACGACCACAAGTTCCACGACTGGTACCTCTACCTTGGGAAGAGGAAAAAACACCCTATCCATGTTCTCCACTGGCAGTGTAACACCCCAGAAGTTTAGTCCCCCATCGAAGATTATAAGGGATCTTCAAGGGCTTATAAAGTGAGACCATTAATGAGATGATAGTCCTGGTTCCTAGCTTTTTTAGATTTGAAGCCAAAACTGCTAGGGAGCGGGTTGGGATCCTTCGAACCAGGGGCCCGAACCCAGGAGTGGATTGGGTTGTTATAGTGGTATCAGAGCTGGTTCAACACTCGGACCTTGGCTCCCACACGCACGGACGCGTGTGCCTTAAGGGGGGTGGATTATAACACTCCAGAAGTTTAGTCCCGCATCAAAGATTGTGAGGTATCTTCAAGGGCTTATAAAGGGAGACCATTAATGAGATGATAGTCCTGGTTCGAGCCGAAACTGCTAGAGGGCGGGTGGGTATTCGTCGAACCAGGGGTCCGAGCGCAGGAGTGGGTCGGGTTGTTATAGGTAGCTAGAGCTGAAGTTGAGGAATCACTTGAGGGCTGAAAAAGCTCAGAGCCTGCTGAGCCTATTGTGTGCTTTAGCTAAATTGGGAATTTCTGCTCCAGTCATCATTTGCACCTTTGCTACCACATATTCTTAGGATAAACCAGTCAAGAACTTAGCCATCATAGTCTATTTAACCAGTCAAGAACTTAGCCATCATAGTCTATTTAAAGTGAGTTTTGTAACACACTTTGCATGGAGGACGAAGGGCTTTCACTCTCTCATAAGCTGATTTGATGAAGGCAAAATACTGAGCAAAATCTTGGTCACCTTGCTTCAATTTGAGCAACTCCTCCTCAACCTACAGGATCTTACTCACATTCTCATCATAAGAATAAGTCTGCCTCAAAAAGTTCCACATCTGTTTAATCGATGTATAATGTGTGAGAATAGGTGCAGTCTGAGGTTGCACACTATTCATGATCCATGACATGCCTATCAGTTTTTACATAGGTTCATCCTCTTCAATGACATGCTCCTTGTGATGTCCAATGACCGACATCATAAACATATGAGACCAAATGTCATAGTTGGAGCCATCCAACTTCACAGCCGATCCAATGGGGAAATGATTGCCCATGTTTGTAATCATTATGGGAAACAACTCTACGACTTTCAGCCTGTCACATAGGTGTGGGTGCCGGAGCAACACATCCCAAAAAATTTAGGTGCGGCAGTGCGGCGATTGTATTTATTATTATTATTAATTATTATAAAAGCAAACATATAACTATATAATTTAATAACATGAAAGTTAAAGCTGAAAGTTATACTAGACAATAAAAAACAAGGCATGGAAAAACAACAAAATATAAATGGGAAAACAGCAAATATAAGTTAAAAAAATGAAAGTAAAAGTCATGCTAAACAAGTAAAACTAAAAACAAGACATGGAAAAATAGCAAATACAAACTGGGCGAAACAGCAAAAACAGTATATATAAGTTAATAACTTAATGACATGAACTGATTTAAGCTTAAAACAGAAAAGCAGAAGCACTCGTGGCCGTGAGTCGTTAGTTGAATCGGTGATACAACAGAACTAGAACATGGAAAAACAGCAAAATGAAATAAGCTAAGTCACACATGGTAGCGCACTCGCACCGATGCGGCTGTGGGTGCGGCCCGACACGACACCTGACTCGGTCGAACCGAATCTGGTGCTGCTGACCACACCAAGTTCTTTTCTTTTTTTTTTCATTTCATTTTTTTTTTCCTTCTCCTATCTTTCCCTCTTCTCTCTCTCCCCCCTTTATTTAATAAAACTTTGAGTTTTGTATGAGATTAAGGTAACCTTGATAAAAAAAAGTTTGAAAATATAGACAAATAAAATTTATATAATTGATATGCTCTCGCTGCACCCGCACCCAATTTTTTTTTTTTAAACTTGCTGCATCCTGCACCAGTACCCGCACTCACACTAGCACCCGCACCCCACACCCATGTGACATAGGAAATAAGGCTGAGAAGTGCAGATGGCAGAAATGAAACAACATATAGATAAACTGCTAGAAACAAGGCTGAGTAATCACCAGAAATACGACTGAGAAACTACTGGAAATGAGAAATTGCCGTTCTACTCAGAGACCCGTCGCACATCGCACATCGCCACTGGCCATTATTCGACCCACTTGAAGATTTCAGTAGCCAGAAATCTTCAATCTCTGCTGGAAGGAAAGAGGGACGCACTAGGAAGGAGAGAAAGAAGGATGCACGGGGAGGAGAGAAAGACCGCGGTTGTGCCCTAATCCCTTTTTTAGTTTTTTTACTTAAAAATATGAAAAATACCAGAAAATGACAAAATAAGCTTGATAGAGTTTGACTGCATCCGACTCACGTTTGACGGGAGTCGGTTGCATGTCCAAAATGGGCGAAGTTGGCCAGGTGCGGTCGACTCTTGTTGATTCCCATTGGGTGCGAATCCGGGCCACACCCGCTCCCCCGAGTCGTGTCGACTTGGGTGCGGCTGCCAAATAGCAGCCTCCGTGTGACTTAGCTTTCAGCCATATTTTCCCCTTCCATGAGAGTAATCAATAACACTACGAAACTAACTTGGTTGCACATGAACAAATGGAGGAAGAGACATGACATACCATGAAATACTTGACAGAAAATATGCAGCACAAATTTAGTAACACATTGATAAAGAATCAACAATCAGGGAGTCAGGCTTGCCATAGGAATGTGCTAACTTCTCACAGAATCCAAGATGCCGTATGCATTAAGAAATCCAACACAAGGTAATGATAGATGGATACCTACATCAATGTGTAGCCAAGTTTCCACTATCCACAATTAGGTTTGGCTCAACTTACCACTCGATCCGAGCAACTCCCATTTAGTTGCTGGTCTCCCACATGCTCCACGGTGGGAACCTAATCACATAATCAACTGTGGTTAGGTTTCCTTCTTTGTGAAACTCAACTAACGCCCATCAGCGAAAAAGAGGAGACGAGGGAAGAAGGCAGAAAGAAGAAGGAAGACAAGAGAGGGAAGAGGGAGACGTTTGTCGGAAAATCACGATTGTCGCCGATGGAAGTTGCAGAAGGTCACTGGCTCTGATACCATGATAAAGTCTGCGGCTGGCAGAGAGAAAGTTATCTTGTTAACTAACCCTTATCTCGAATAAAAGAGAGCTTAGGGTGCGGCAAGCAGATTACAAAAATAATCCAACACAAAATAAGATATTATTAAGTAAGACCCTGACTTTCTAATATTCCAGAAAGCTACCCAATGATTGTCTAGATTCAACATATTCATTATGCAATAATCTAATTAAATGTTCCAATCAAAATCCGATAGGTTTAGTTTACGATTCAGGCGTATCCATGCACACCATGGATAATATTTCCCTTCCATGGTCCACAAATGCTGTCCTATACAATTATCAGTCTATCATGCTGTCTAATGTGTGAGTCGTACTTGAGCAGTCATTCTCAACTTGTTAACATGCCTACAGCTGTCCTAACAGATATCATAGGATATTCACATGTATATTCGTATCCATGGAGATTACTTGTCCAAATTTAACATAAATATAACATAAGCCTCCAGTGTTTCCTCCAAATCCCCATTTAACTAACTCAATCAGATAAAATGGTTCACTAAAGCCTTGACAGGAAAGAATTGAACTGGGAAACTGCCGTACTCTCAATAGACATTTTTTTTACTTAGAATCATTAATCCTAAGTTACATGGGTATGGGTACGGTTCGAGTATGGACACACAAACTTTAGAAAATATGAGTACGAGGTTACAGCAATATACATATATATATATATATACACACACACACACACACACACACATATTAAATAACAAAAAAAAAAGCAAAATGAAAGCAATAAGTGATTTTAAATTAAAATATTACATGTTAATGAACAATAACTCTAAAAATAGAATGAAAACTGAGTTGGAAAAAATTGTTCACGTAAAATTAAACAGTTTAGATCAGTTTCTAAACTAAAAAAATGCCCAAGTGTGTATCCAAGTATTCACTATGGGTACGGGTACAACGAGACGGGTACATGGAGATGAGGGTTATCTTCTTCACTCGTTCTTCTTTCTTTTCTTCTTTTTTCATCATTTTTCTTTTCGCTGATGGCCTATGCAGAAGTTGGCTATATAAGAACACTTAGTCATATATGCATTAGCCATATATGATCATATATAAAGATAACTAACTACACACACACACACACACACACACAAATATTTGGACATATTCTAACAGTAGCTATGAGAAAATGAAGAATCCTTCAATGAAAATATGCTAGTTTTGTTGAATTCATCAGTCTCTATGTTTGATGGTTGTGCTTGTGTGCGATTTAGTTAAATGTTAGTGTTATATTTTCTAAGCATTTGTTGCTTTGTTAGCTGTTATAATTTTCTTGACCAACTGTTAAGAATGTAATGCAGATTTTACAGCTGACTAGGAAGAATCTGGTTCATATGATAAAAGGAGATGAGAGATGACATTTTGTGGATATTTCTGTTTTGTCAATATTCACCATGGATGATAAATTTATGGAGATCAAGTGATTACCTGGACCTTAGATCCAAATATCAAACTATGGATTTGAAAACCCTTGATTTAGGATCAATCGTTATGCTTTAAATTCATGAATCTCATGACCAATGAGAGGGGGTCTGACTTAACATTGACGGATTTCAAGATGCAAAGTTTACAAATCCCTTGTCACCTCATGTAATGCTTGCGTCTTTCAAACGTAAGATTTCAGGGTTTTATTAGAAGTGTCTAAAATCCTAGGATCTAAGGTCATAAAGTCTTAAACCACATCAGACTGATCTGACGTAATCAAACACACTATAAGTGTTTGAACATGAACAAGTTCATTGATGTTATCATGTTACTGAATTTGGAGGCTTGTCAAAGATGTTAGCGGAATGTAATCTTTTTTGAACTAAAGGAAGTAATGTTCATTTATGATGATCAACTTGGTTAATGAATAAGTAAATTCCATCCCCTGAGTGTTAATCTCTGAGCATGTATAAGGACACATATCCTAGTTTGTGTCTAACAGAAACATAGACTACTGCAAGTGGCTTCTCTCAATGTTTCCTTCTCTCATGTAATATCCCAGACAGTAAATTTTAATAATTCATTATGGTGTGGCAACCCTTGTTTATAAGCTTAAAGTACAGACATATAACCACATACCCTGATGTTGGCATCATGAAGTTCATGATTTACTGTGATTAAATCACCTTGTTAAACTGAATGTTGTCATCACCAGTCTCTATAATGAATCATAAATCAGCACCATCATAGAAGGTGATTATGTCAAGAAGTTTTGTATTTCAAAGTAAAAAAAGAATAATGTTTTCCTACATTCTCTTGTCTAACAGTGAATTTTTCTCTTTTCTTGGTCAGGTAATTTTCGAGGGGATACATGCTCTGCATCCTGAAGTACGGAATTCTTTTGATCTGCTGATTGCTGTTGTAAGCTAAATTCATAATCTCCATAATGAACAGCATTTGTGTGCCAATGAACCAGTATCCAAATAAGGCTTTTTCATTGGGTTGCTACTGGCAGGTTGGTGGGGTGCATTCCCATTTGATTGACAGAGTCATGAAGGACCAGAGAATGGCAGGCGGCACTGCATCTGAGGAGGAGATTATGAATACTGTATTTCCAATGTTCCAGCAAAATATCAAACCTCATCTTGCTGATGCAGATGTGAGCTCTTTAAAGTGGTGAAAGCATTCAGTTGGCATTTGTTTTGCTTTGTCTAGGGCACCTAGATAGCAAACTGTCAAGTCTATTTCCCTCTTGTACATGCATATTGTCTCTAGACATGTTGAAATTGTTATTACCTGTGTTTATTGGTTTCATTATTCATATTGTGTTCTTTCCATTGATTCTCTCCTGTTGTGAACGCAAAAGTGTGTAACCCAATGTTGTAAAAGCCGTATCGTATCGCGTATCGGTTAGCCTGACCGATACACGTATCATAACGTATTATAAGTGTATCATAAATTTATTTTTAATTCATTAAAAAATAAACAATTCCAAAAAATAGAGGAAAAGTAGAAAAAATAATGAAATATGTGTTCCATATTAACAAACTCATCGTGGTACCACACATATAAAAAAAACTTTCATAATTTATTGTCTACATGCATAATAATGATTACAATATGATAAGCATGATAAAGTTTAAAGTGTCGAAGACTTTTACAGTAAAGGTTTTACTGTTTTACATCACATCATTAAAGATTTAAAATATAGAATCTATCTATTCATCTTCTTCATCTTCATTATAATCTTCATCCTCATTTGATTCATTTTCTTCATCCCCTTCAAGTAGAACATCCTCACCAACATATGCAGGCTCTCTTCTTCTTCACCAAACTCTCCTACTCCTTAAATGTTCAATCACTTAATATGATCATCATCAAGTAGCGTGGCTGGACCTGTCACACCCCGACCTTTTGACACTCAAACATTTTTTTTTCTAAACATAAAGCATCGAGGCGTGACTACACTACAATTCAAAAAGACGATGAGCCAAGCAGTTCAAACAGTGGGGCTAACTTTCATTAATGCAATCATTTCAGTTCGTACAAAATCACATCTATGTGTAACAAAAATGCCCCAAACTGTATAATTGAT
>JAANDH010001974.1:14133-35865 GCA_011799765.1 Nymphaea thermarum | reverse complement strand
CATGGTTGAGGTGATGCTCGGGTGGAAGAGTTCCAAGAGAGAGAAGAACAAAGGCTCAAAGGCTCAAAGGCCGTTCTATTCCAATTCCAAATGTTCGATGATACTATGCTCAAAGAGCTAAAAGTTTATATACAAGAAGGGGTTGGTCTAAATACCGAAATACCCCCTTCAACTAAACTATATTACAAGGATGCATGGCACAACCCGCCATGTTTAGGTCTCCACTTCCAAACCTCTTAGGCGCACAAGTAGATAATGCATGTTAGATCTTGGTCTTGATAAACAAAATGCCTAAGTACAAAATGATGAAGCCCTTGGGCTAGTTAGGCCCAAGGTGGGGACCTCGTGGGGGTTAACGCCCCCACTTCGCACTTTGGTGCACGGGCTCGGTCAGGGTGACCGGGCTGGTTAAGACTCTTGGTCTTAGGATCGCCTTTCAAGGGGTAAGGGCGGTCTCTCGCTAGGTTCGCCTAGTCTAGATGCGCCGAGCCCCATACTAGGTTCAGACCACTCTTGAAGACGACTGTGTCTTGGCACTTGTTCGGGCCCAGCTGCTCCTCCCTCACCGCCCACTGCAGCCGGCTTAAGTGCCGAGCTAACCTCCTTGGGAGCTGTCATGATGCAATGTAGAGGTTGAGCCCACATGTCCGAGGCTTTTCTCTTGCGCCGACGGCCGTCGGCGCGCTCAAGCTCTACTGGGCCGGGACCGCCAAATGGGTCCGTATCAGATTCCCCCTCCCTAGATTGCGCTTGTCCTCGAGCGCTAGAGGAGGGAAAACGGTGTGCAATCTGCCCAAACTCTTCCCAAGAGGTTCCCCTGTCGGGCCCCTCCCACTCCACAAGTACCTCATGCCGATTACGTCCTTGCCTTGAAATGTATCGATGTTTTAGAATACAGTAAGGTGTTGGCATGCCATCATGCACCGGGATCTGCTCGGTCTGCGTCGGTATCTCACCACGATGTGGCTTAAGCCGGGTGACATGGAATACCGGGTGTACCATCGCTTCTCGGGGGAGGCCAAGCCGGTAGGCCGCCTTCCCAACCTTTTGCAGAACTGGAAACGGTCCATAGTACCTAGGTAGCAGCTTGGAGTAGGGCTGACCCATTAACGACCTCTGTTTAAGAGGCAATCTTTTCAGCCACACGTGTTGCCCGACTTCAAATTCCCGATCCTTGCGGCCTTTGTTGTAAACTTGCCGCATGCGGTTTTGAGCTTTGGCGATATTCTTCTTGAGGGAGTCCAAGACTTCCTCTCGTGTCCTAAGCTCACAGTCCACATTGTCATCCGGCGACACCGCCCTCATATCGGGGGATAGAGGGAGGTGGAGTTCCATACACCCCTTCAAAAGGGGTCATTCCTGTTGACGAGTGAAAACTCGTATTGTAGGACCATTCTGCCCATGGAAGGAACTTCACCCAAGTGTTGGGACGCTCGCCCGCGAAGCACCTAAGGTAGGTCTCCAAAGATCGGTTCACGATTTCGCTCTGCCCGTCCGTTTGCGGGTGATGGGCTGTGCTGAATTTGAGCGTTGTACCCATGAGTTTCATATATTCCTGCCAGAATGCACTCAAAAATATTGAATCTCTGTCGCATACGACTGATTGAGGCATCCCGTGGAGCTTTCCCACATACTCTTGGTACACGCCGGCCACCATTGGGGTAAGACTTGGGCAAGGGTGCAAAGTGACTATATTTGGTGAGCTTGTCCACCACCACTAGCACGGCTTCCTTGCCTTCCGATCGTGGCATGGCATCTATGAAGTCCATGGTTACATCGGTCCACGGCTTGGACGGTATGGGAAGGGGATTCAAATGTCCCGGAGGCTTTATGGCCTCGTACTTCTCCCTTTGACATACCTGGCATTGTCGCACGTACCGCTGCACCTCTGATTTCATTCCGCGCCACCAAAACTGGGCTTTGACACGACGACTTAGGGTTTTTGCAATCCCCTCATGATCCGCGGCTGATGGAAATGCCGTAAGAGTTCAGTCTTGAGCCCAGACTGAGGAGGAACCACCGCTCGGTTCTTCCTATACAAAATACCCCCTCTGACCGTATGTAGGAACCTGAATTTTGCTCTACTGACGCCTTGATTAGCCGGAGAGATGTATCCGACTGTTGGTCTTGGGCTAATCTGGCCCAAACATCCGTTTCCACCACCGATAAGGTTAAAAACTGTTCGGTCAGACGGGACAAAGAATCGGCTGCTGTGTTCTCCGGACCTTTTTTGTACTCAATCTCAAAGTCATATCCTAGCAGCTTTGCCAACCACCGTTGTTGGGTTGGTGTGGATACCCTTTGCTTAAGCATGTATTTCAACGAGTTCTGGTCCGACTTTACAACAAATCGGCGCCCTTTGAGGTAGGGCTCCCACTTCTCAACTGCCAGGACGATAGCCAACAATTCCTTCTCATAAGTAGAGAGGGGTTTTGCCCGAACGGTCAGGGCCTTGGACATGTATGCAATCGGATGTCCTTCCTGGCTGAGCACGGCACCAATGCCCACATCACACGCGTCCGTCTCAATGGTAAATGGCTTGCTGAAGTCCGGTAACGTGAGGACGGGGGCTGACATGAGTGCCGCCTTTAAGGCTGCCCTAGCCTTCTCCGACCATTGAAAGGCCCCTTTCTTCAACATTTGTGTCAGGGGTTGGGCTATGAGACCATAGCCTTGGATGAATCTCTTGTAATATCCGGTGAGGCCAAGGAATCCCCTAAGTCCTTGGGCAGAGGCCATTGTTGCATGGCTTCCAACTTTTTGGGGTCTGCCCGAACCCCTTGTGGGCACACAATGTGCCCGAGATAACCGATGGAGGTCTGCCCAAAACTGCATTTGGGCAGTTTTGCAGATAACTGGTTATCCCTCAAAATCTGAAGAGCAATTGCAAGGTGTTTCTTGTGAAGTTCGGAGGTATTGACGAAAGAGATCGTTCATACACCTTTGGAACGTAGCAGGGGCGTTGGTGAGCCCAAATGGCATTACCAAAAACTCGTAATGGCCATCGTGAGTCCGGAATGCTGTCTTGTTGTGCACATCATCTTTATCCATCCTGATTTGATGATAGTCGGCTCTCAAATCAATTTTGGAGAACATAGTTGCTCCGGCTAATTCATCTAGAAGCTCATCGATGACGGGTGACGGTCTTTCACCGTAGCCTCATTAAGCGCTCGGTAGTCCACACAGAAACGCCATGTGTCGTCTTTCTTTTTCACCAGTAAAACCGGGGAAGAGAATGGACTGCTACTTGGCTGAACTATGCCGGTTTCTAACATCTCCTTAACAAGGCGCTCAATTTCTGTTTTCTCATTGTACCCGTACCGGTAGGGCCGCACATTAACTGGTGGAGCCCCTTGGGTCATGGTGATGTGGTGGTCATAAGACCTTTGGGGAGGCAGCCCTTTTGGCTCCTCGAAGACATCTGCATAACGATTTAACACCAACTGAATCGATTCTGGCACAATTTCCTGGTGCTCTTCCTTGCTTGGCACATTTGTTGCTAGTGCCATAACCCAACAAACTGGTTGCTCGGTATTCACTGCCCGCATTGCAGCCTTAGGGTGGATGGAGCTTGACACTCCTTGTAGAGTCATTGGCTCAGTAGTCCCGTCGGGAGTGAAGGTCATGGTGGAGCGCTTCACGTCCCAAGAAATGATTCCAAGAGTATAGAACCAGGGCATCCCAAGAATAAGGTCAATTCCTTCAAGGGGGATGACCAAAAAATCGATCAAAAAATCGATCTTGAAGGGCCTTTTGTTGATCATGACTTCCACGTCTTTCCCCTCACGATCGCTTTGCAACCTGAGACCCCCTCCCACGATGATTGTTTGGGGTCGGGAGCCGATTAAGGCCGCGCCTGCCTGCCTGCCTGTTGCCGCCGAGGATGCTGCCGAGGACACTGCCGCTGCTGCTGCCGAGGACGCCGCCGAGGGCGCTGCCGAGGATGCTGCCGCCGCTGCTGTCGAGGTGACTGCCGAGGGGGGCGGGGAGCCGATTAAGGCCGCGCCTGCTGCCTGTTGCCGCCGAGGGCGCTCCGCTGCTGCCGAGGCTGCACCGAGGGGGGCGGGGAGCCGGTTAAGGCCGCACCTACCTTCCTGTCGCCCGGATGTGGAAGGCCGCCGGTAAAGAAGGAGATGTCCGGCGGGAAAAGGGTCGGCCGAGGCCGACGGACCTAGCCTAGCTAAGGTTAAGGTGGCTTGGTGCGGAAGGGCTCTACTAGGACGGCCGGTTTAGACAAGTGAGGTTAAGGATGGGGTAGGCCAAGGGGTCGCGTGGCTTAGGAGGGAGAAAGGGGAACCTAACTAGAAGGTGGTCTTGTTGGGGTGGCCTTGGATGACTTGAGCCTAGGCTCGAGGTCAATGGACAACGTTGACCAAGTGGCGGATGGGTTCTAGAGGGGTGAGCCGAACCTAGAGGACCATAAGTGGGTCCGGGTCAAGTGGGTCAAGGGACCACCGAGGTAGGCTCGGTTGCGCTAAGGGGGTTTGACCTCTTGGACGGTCAAAGACTCCTAAGGAACTAGGGTTAAGTGAGTTCGGTCAAGGTCTAGGTCAAAAACGGACCGAGTTGGGTTGACTAGGGCTGGGTTGGCGCCGAGGTTGCTAAGTTAGGACGGTCAAAGACTTGGCTGGTCGTGCCAAGGAAGTGCGCCCGATGAGTGCCACGTGGCACGAGTCCACGTTGGAGAAGCTTCTAGAAGCCAAGGACAAGGCTCCTTTCTCGCATGAGGGGGAGATCTTCTCGAGTGAAGATACTTCCGCCCCTACCGGTACGGGTATAACCAAAAAATATGAGGCCATGAAACCTCCAGGTCATCTGAACCCCCTTCCCATACCTACCAAGCCATGGACCCGATGTCACCATGGACTTTATTGATGCCATGCCTCGCTCAGAAGGCAAGGAAGTTGTGGTAGTGGTCGTAGAGTCATTGGTCCCGTAGCCCCATCGGGAGTGAAGGTCACGTCCCAAAATTAGTCATTCCAAGTATAAGATCAACTCCGTCAAGTGGGATGACCAAAAAGTCGATCTTGTAGGGTCTTCTTTTGATAATGACTTCAATGTCTTTCCCTTCATTATTGCATTGCAATCGGAGACCAATGACTCAAGAGCGACGTTGCATTTCTTGGCGGCTTCTTCGGTTAAGAAGTTCCTTGTTGCCCCGCTGTCTAGCAAAATAAGGATTCTCTTGTCATTGATTTTCCCAAACACCTTCATCGAGTTGGGTTTATTAGGGTCTTGCATCGAATGTAGAGACTCGATCTCTTTGGGCGGTTCTTCTTTAGTGGAAGTTTCCCCTTTTTCTTTATTCTTCTCTTGCGTCTCTATTCTCTTGGTTCTTCTCTTAGTGACAACTTCTTCTTTAGACAAGGATGAGGAGGAGCTCTCTGACGAACACGAAGACTCGGTTTTAGAACACGACCTGGTTTCCACATCACTAATGACTTCTACTCGGAGATTTGCGGGACATACGTGGTACTTATCCCATTTGCTCTTGCATTTATAGCATAGGCCCTTGTGCCGACATTCCTCGATATCCTCCGGCGTGAGGTAGATTGTGGGCGGCAGCCTCCGGCCTTGCTCTCGATTGGGATTTGGGTATGGCCACCTCTCGGTTCCCCTGCCGTAGGGCACTACCTCCTTCTTGGTGTTGCGAGAACCAGAGGGATAGGAGGTCTTCTTCCTCTGTTTATCAATCTTGTAGGCCTTCTGCTCGGCCTTTCTATCCTCAATTTGCTCCTCGTAGAGCCGAGCCATGGCGATGCATTCCTCAAAGCGGTGGATTCTCATTTCTCTTCTTATATCTGCTCTCAGGCCTCCCTTAAAGTTTCCGATGAGGGCCTTTTCCGGCCATTGCACCATGCTTGCCAACCTTTCAAATTGTCTTTTGTAGGTGGGCACGTTGGTGGTTTGGACCAAGTTCTTGAGGTCGATGAATGTTGAGTCTCCAAATTGAACCAAAGATAGTGAGTTGTTGCCTCACCAGTCATGTTAGCCGTTGCAATTTCAATCCATTCGTCTTGGGGCACATGATGACACAAGAAGTACCGCTCTGCCATCTCCATTGAACTTTGGGAACTCATAACGGACGGAGGGAGTGCGACGCTCAAACCGATGAGAGTTCTCATCATACCTCCTTCCACGGATTGGAGATCCCTCAAGTTCCTCCTCGGAGTCATAGCTAGTTCTGTTCAAGCCACGGTTTGGAAACCGGGGGGCACGAGGAGTTCTGTAGAACTTGCTTATGGGTTCCAGCTGGGTTCTCCTAGGGGGAAGACCCCAGTTTATCTTTCTTCCTCCTTCAGCGCTAGTACCGACATGGGAAATATTGTTGTGGGGGTCAATCTCGGTGTCCGTTTGGTAGTTTGGTGGCCCTAACACACTCTTGCCCTTGTCTTTTCCCATGGTCTGGCCTTCATACCTCCGGTCCATTTCTGTTCTCCTATGGTTCTCAGCCTTAGACCAATCATGGCGCAATTTGGTAAATTCTTCTTCTAGCGCCTTAGCCCGGTGAGCGGCCTTGTGGCCCTCGGTAACTTGGGGCTCGAGAGGGGCTTCCTCCTCGACAACTTCTTCCGGGTTCATGGGTTTCTTGCCTTTACCCATCTGCTACCCAATCACTGGTTGCAGTAAGAGTTCTGTTGGACTCTTATGCCGGTGGTTTCAAACTTCAAAGGTTGGAGTTAGGTCTTAAAACTTTGGGGTACTCAAGAGGGGATAGTTATGTGACTACCCACCAAGTCTCAACTCGATCTGCCCCCAGGAAGACCCTGAACTGCCTACACAATTGACCGGACTGTCGCTTAGACAGGTTCTGTCCGCGCGGGCCTGAACGCTGTTGTGAGGGTTAAAACTCCAGTTTCTTGGGCGATTCTCTCAAGGCTCAGTAAACAACTATTGTAGAGCAGTTGTTTACGAAGCTAACCACCCAAACAGAAGTCAATCCTGGGTTGTCTGCCCCCTGAAACCGATGACACAAAGAAGCAAACTGTCACAGTCCAGAATGCCGAAGAATTTCCAGAAATCCTACGGACAAGAACACGCTGCCAGAAGCTAGAAGACACTGAAAATCCGTCTGCACTGGCTTTGATGATGAGGATACTTAGGTTCTAAAAAGTGCCAAAACGACGGTTGTCCTCAAGATAGCTCTGATACCAATTGGTGCGAGGCCCTCTTGGAGTCGAGCTGAGTTGCTCGTCGGCGCCGTCTAGGCTGACCGAACCGTGCGGTGTGGCCCGGCCGATACATGGCGTTTCTGTGTTGATTACCGTGCGCTTAATGAGGCCATAGTGAAGGACAGACACCCCATAAGATAGATTTGAGAGCCGGCTACCATCAAATCAGAATGTGTAAGGATGATGTTCATAAGACGGCATTCAGGACCCATGATGGCCATTATGAATTTTTGGTCATGCCATTCGGGCTCACCAACGCCCCAGCCACATTCCAGAGGTGTATGAATGACCTCTTCCGTTAGTACCTCCGTGACTTCATACTGGTCTTCTTTGATGATATCTTGATCTACAGCCAGTCAGAAGAACTTCATGAGAAACACCTCGGCATTGCTCTTCTAGTGTTGAGAGATAACCAACTTTCGGCAAAGCTGTCCAAATGCAGCTTCGGGCAGACTTCCATTGGTTATCTTGGGCACATCGTGTGTCCACAAGGGGTTCGGGCAGACCCCGAAAAGATAGAAGCCATGCAACAATGGCCACTGCCCAAGGACCTGAAAGGACTTCGAGGATTCCTTGGCCTTACCGGGTACTACAGAAGGTTCATCCAAGGCTACGGTCTCATAGCCCAACCCTTGACTCAGATGTTGAAAAAGGGCGCCTTTCAGTGGTCGGAGAAGGGTAGGGCAGCCTTCGAGAAGTTAAAGTTGGCCCTCATGTCAGCGCCCGTGCTCACACTTCCGGATTTTAACAAGCCATTCTCAATTGAAACAGATGCGTGTGAAGTCGGAATTGGTGCCGTTCTCAGCCAAGGACACCCGATCACCTATATGTCCAAAGCCCTAACGGGTAGGGCAAAGCCCCTCTCCACTTACGAGAAGGAGTTATTGGCGATAGTCCTGGCAGTGGGAAAGTGGCGGCCCTACCTCATAGGGCGCAGACTTGTGGTTAAATCGGACCAAAACTCGCTCAAGTACACCGACCCAACAACGATGGTTGGCCAAGCTGTTGGGATACGACTTTGAAATCGAGTACAAGAAAGGTCCAGAAAATACAACGGCAGATTCATTGTCCCGCCTGACCGAGCAGTTCTTGACCTTGTCAGTAGTGGAAACGGATATTTGGGCAAGATTAGCCCATGACCAACAGTCAGACACATCTCTTCGGCTAATCAGAGCATCGGTAGAACAGAATCCACACGGTCAGAGGGAATATCTTGTATAGGAAGAACCAAGCAGTGGTTCCTCCCAAGTCTGGGCTCAAGCTTGAACTTTTGCGGCATTTCCATGATACCCCAACCGCGGGTCATGAAGGGATTGCCAAAACCCTTAGCCGAATCAAAGCCCAATTCTGGTGGCGTGGTATGAAAGCAGAGGTGCGGCGGTATGTGCGGCAATGCATGGTATGCCAAAGGGAAAAATATGAGGCCATGAAACCTCCAGGACATCCGAACCTCCTTCCCATACCAACCAAGCCATGGACCGATGTCACCATGGACTTTATTGATGCCATGCCTCGCTCAGAAGGCAAGGAAGCTGTGTTAGTGGTTGTGGACAGACTCACTAAGTATAGCCACTTCGCACCTTTGCCTAGATCTTATCAAGGGCCAATGGTGGCCAGCGTGTACCAGGAATATGTAGGGAAACTCCACGGGATGCCACAATCAGTTGTGTGACAGAGATTCGATATTCCTCAGCGCATTCTGGCAGGAGCAGGAGTACATGAAACTTATGGGTACGACGCTTAACTTCAGCACCGCCCATCACCAGCAGACAGACAGGCAAAGTGAAATTGTGAACCGATCCTTGGAAACCTATCTCAGGTGCTTCGCGGGAGAACGTCCTAACACATGGGTGAAGTTCCTACCTTGGGCAGAGTGGTCATATAATACGAGTCTTCACTCAACAACAGGGATGACCCCTTTTGAAGGAGTGTATGGGGTTCCACCTCCCTCTATTCCCAGGTACGAGGGTGGATCATCAAGCAGATTGTGAGCTACATACCAGAGAGGAAGTTTTGAGCTCCCTCAAGCAGAACATAACCAAAGCTCAGAACCGCATGAGGCAGGTTTATAACAAGGGCCGTAAAGATCGGGAATTCGAAGTTGGGCACTATGTGTGGCTGAAGAGATTACCTCTCAAGCAGAGGTCATTGATGGGCCAACCTTACTCCAAATTGCTACCAAGGTATTACGGACCGTTTCCGGTTTTGCAGAAGGTTGGGAAGGCAGCTTACCGGCTTGGTCTTCCCCGTGAAGCTATGGTACACCCAGTTTTTCATGTCACCCGGCTTAAGCCGCATCAAGGGGAGGTACCTACACAAGCCGAGCAGATTCCAGAACATGATGGCATGCCGACGCCTTACCGCATTCTGAAGCACAGGTACATTAAAAGGCAAGGCCGAACTCGGCATGAGGTACTAGTCGAGTGGGAAGGGCCCGATAGGGGTACCTCTTGGGAAGAATTCGGGCAAGTTGCTCACCGTTTCCCCTCTCGAGGACAAGCGCAGACTAGGGAGGGGGAATCTGTTACGGACCCACTTGGAGGTCCCAGCCCGGTGGAGGATGAGCACGCCGACGGCCGTCGGCGCAAGCGGAAAGCATCGGACATGTGGGCTCAACCTCTTCATCATATCACGACAGTTCCCAAAGAGGTCAGCACGACACTCGAACCGGTTGCAGTGGGCGGCGTGGGAGGAGCAGCTGGGTCCAAAGAAGTGCCAAAACATGGTTGTCTTCAAGAATGGTCCGAACCGAGTATGGGGCTTGGCGCACCTAGGCTAGTCGAACCTAGCGAGGGTCCGCCCTTTCCTTACCCTTGAAGACGTTTCTAAGACCAAGGGTCTTAACTAGCTCGGCCACACTGGCCAAGCTCGTGCACCAAAGTTCGAAGTGGGGGCGATAACCCCCACGAGGTCCCCACCTTGGGTCTAACCAGCCCAAGGGCTTCTTCATTTTTGGCACTTAGGCATTTCAAGCATTAAGACCTAGGATTAACATACATTTTTACTTATGCGCCTAGGGGATTTGAAGAGGAGACCTAGCAAGGCGGGTTGTGCCTTGCGCCAATGTAAAGCGGGTCGGTTTAGGGCGTGTTCCGGGTATTTGGATCCACTCCATTTGCTTTTGTATATATATTTTCAGATCTTTGCACTTGGTGCCTTTTCCTTCTCTCTCCTCTCGTGAACTTCTTCCACCCGAGCATCACCTCTCCCTCACCCGAGAGCTTGGAGAGCCTCCACACCGGCGTACCTTGGAGCTCCGGCGTCCTTGAAGACAATGGCGCAAGGTAGGTCTCACACTTGGCAACCATAATGTTCTATCATTTTTTCACAAGCTAAACATATCCAAATGGGTTCATTTTGTTAATGGGAACCATAATTTTTTATAAAGGCTTGCAGACTCGCACAAAGATGTGAGCTTGATAGTATCAACCATTGTTTTTGTTCGAGATTGTTTGAATGATATACATGTTGTTGATCTCGTGTTCTTATGATGTTATCTACCGTAATGAAAATGGTGTTGGTCAATGTTGCACATAATATATTATTTTCAAGTTTGGTTTTGTGAATGAAAACAAAGACTAGCTAATTGATAGAAGTCTTTGATCTTAATTGTCTTTCATCTTAGTTGTCTGGACTCTGAATTGCTAATGATAATGGTGGTAATTGCAAATTCATATTCAATAACGATATCATATGCACAAAAAATATTGATTTGCTATATTAAGGGCTATTTTATTGATTAGTTCTTATGTTATACATTGTTAGAATAATAACTGCAGTAATTTTTAATTTTTAATTTGACATTGATTCTGCCACTGCTAGTACCTATATGCTACTTTATTTTTTCACTCAATTCATATTATTCTTCTGTAGATGGTTTGTTTGACTGAGTTACAGATAATTTGATGGTGGTTGAGATTATTATATGCTAGCTTGGTGACTGCACTATAAATTCATGCAAGCAAACTGTTATTAGCCTCAAACTTTGTAAACAGAATGATCCGATAAAAAGGTCGGCAAGAGTTTGTCGCCTCAATTGATTCCACTACTTTTTTCAGCATTAAGCTGTCCTATTACTAATGATATTTGAAGTATATCTGATTGCAAACTCATGCAAAAAAGCTCATTCAAGTTTGATGTTAAGCTGTCCTACGGTAGTATATTGACCTTAATTAATTATGCAAGTTTTTACAAAAGCTCATTCAAGCTTGCCGAGCCTTAATTGAGTTGAACTCGATGTATGGCAAAGCAATAGTCCATATATTCAAACGAGTTTATCGAGCCTTAATCGAGTCGAGCTCGAGCTCAACACATAACTGGCGAGTCTAGTTCAAATTGTTTCCGTCGAGCTATTCTTGAGCTCGAGCCGAGCTTGAACTGGACGAACTCAGGCTCGACTAGGCTCGTGTTCACCCCTAATAACAAATACAAGAAAATAATAAAAAAATAGCAAAAAGACTTTGACTTGAACTGGATAACTAACTAGTTACACAAACGAATACTATAGTCGATGGAAATACAATTAATTGTAACAAAATATATAATTTTAAATAAATTATTGATCGAACAAGGCCAGCTCAATCGCTCAGGCCCAAGACCATGCCCTAATCGGCCAGTATCTCTGCCCGGTACATACCGATGTGAATTTACCTTTGTACCTCAATGTCCGACCCTTTGACACCCATTCCGCCCAAACTAACTGGCTTGCATGTGCTCCGCTTTGCGTGGTTCAAAGTTCCTTATCACAAGCGACGGGTAAAGGGGGCGCGGCGGGACGGAGAAACCAATGGCCTCTACTGTACTGCGAGTCTCGCCATCCATTCACGTCCAGGGGACGAGCAATTCATGCCGGAAAAGTTTCAAGGGAACTAGGACAAACTATTCGATCGTTTCAGCATGCATGTCCGATGATCCCCATCTGCTGGAAGCGGCCAAACATGCCGTACGTATTCGTTTTACTTTATTGCTTTGTTGTTTTCTGTTCAATTGGTTAATTCTCTAGCTTTCCCGCGGGGAAACAAGACGTGCCAATAGTTTCTTGTTTATATTTATTAGGTTGTGTTTTTAGTTTGGTAAGGTTCATGTTTCATGGATGGAAGTCCAAGTTGATGGGACGTTTACAATGTTCGTTAGGTGTATGGAGTACATGCCTCATTTTGTTTTGAGACAACATTATAACATTATAATAGTGGTTGATTTTTGATATGAAGTTATGAATCTTTTGGGCACCGGTGAATAATCTGCTTACGAATGTTGTCGTGGATGTTGCCGGAACAAATAGACGATCATCTGCAGGGGCCTATTTCCTGGGTGTCAATCAAAAGCACCTCCTGAAAATAGAATGAAGTCAATATAATGATGAACTCAAAGAGACAATCAAATTGATACAGATCCTCACCGTCTCATGCGTGTTGAAAGCTGCTCGCTTACGGTGCACACTCGCGCACTTTTTTTTCCAGCTTACTTCACATCTTTGGACTTACAGAATGTCTGTAAATCATTAGCTAGGAATAATTCCGATTATATCCCTGCCCTGCTTCAATTCGGTCACCTGAAAGTTCCCACATTTCATGCTGGTAGTTTTGTTGACGCAGGGGCTTTACAGTAAGTTGGGAGTGCCTGTCCTTTAAGCTGTTGATCTCATTTGATCAATTTCTTGGGTCTGTGAACAAAATGCATAAATAATTAATACTGCTTAAAAGGGCATTTTGGCATCCTATGAAGTAGCCAAAAGGCATGCCCTGCAAAACCTTCCTCCAGGAAATCAAGTCCAACACTTCCCCTTGAAGCACAACTGGTTCCTTGAATTTGGGGGTAGGTAGTTGCGGACACCTCCTGAAAGAAAGCAGCCATATTTGCATCACACAGCCTGTGTAACTTATGTTAATTTTCAACAGTTTTGGAGAAAACAACTGTTTCACGCATATACCTTTTGTGCATCCTCATTTTTGTAGTTGATCCAGGGGCATGTGAATGGTTTTTCTCATTAATGCCATGAGGCTCAGCCTAAAAGCTGACTCAAGCATGTCCCCTTGTAGCCTACTTTGTTTAGACATGACACAAGTGTCACAAAACAAAACAAAGATACTATTTAGCTAATTATTTCTAGGTATGTATAGTATCATTTTCTGCAAAATTTCTTAAACAAAAGATTATCATCAAGCCGTTCCCACGTATGTAACCTAAGTATTGACTCTAAGAGGGCGTTTGATAAGTTGGAAATGCACTGTAGCAAGGGAGATATTTTTCAAATTTAAAAACTTTTCCTCTTTTCATCAAACGCACAATCAAATTTCTGCCCGTTAAACGCATTTCCCGAAAGAAATTTCCGCAAACTTGTTTTTCTGCCCGTTGGCTCGCCTTCGCCTTCGCCTCCCACCCGCCCTCTCACTCGACTCCCCTGCTGCCGCAAACCCGCAGCTGCCTCTTTCGCCTGCTCCCTCATCCTGCTCCCTCATCCTCTCTCTCGTCCTCTCACTGTCCTGCTCCCTCACCAGAACGCATCTTGCTCCCGCCACCGTCTCTATCGCCAGATCTGTGCAGCTCCGCTCCTCCACCTTAGGTAACCATCTCTCTCCCTCTCTCTGTCGATGTCTGTTCGTCCGTGAAAAGCAGCCCACTCCCTTGTGCAGTTCTGTGAAAGGCGGAGGAGTGACGCCGAAGAGTGAAAAGCAGCCACTCCACGTTTAACTCATTAGGTCAGATTTGGGCGTTTTTTTGTTTCCTTCCTCCCGCCGTCCCGCTCCCTCCCTCCCGGTCGCATTCGCCGCAGAGAGAGACGTCTTCCACCATCGCCACCGTCTGGGCGTCTGGCCTCGATTCTCCGACTCGCCGCAGAGACAGGTAGTGGTTTCATGATCTCGCTCCATCTCCATCGTTTCCCTTTGTCATCATGGCTACAAACCCATTGTAGTCAATCCGTCCTTCCTGAGAATGCATCAACAACTAGATAATCAAACGAGTCATTTCCCACTTGTTGGATCGGCCTTCCTGTCAGAATGCCTTGCATCAGTGCATGAAACCTGGTTCTTATAGGGCTATATGTATCAAACACCCACTTAAGTAATATAATCCTTTGAGTGGCTCCTATCAAAGTATCAGTGATCTTATATTTGTGGTGTCATTCCTTATGCTCTTTAAGATGCCTGACTTGGAGAATTTTGTAGGTGAATACCTATGTGAAAAGTGGAATGGTGGTGGGATTAGGAACCGGCCGTGCTTCCACATTGATCATAAAAGAATTGGGTCAGCAGCTTAAAGTTGGAAATTTGAAAGACATAGTGGGAGTTCCAATGTGAGTTTCTCAAATTCCTCATGTTTCACTTTGTTTTGTCTATGCATCTGCAACCTCAAGATGAAATGCATTTGAGGTAGAGAGAAAACCTTTCAGCATCTAAATTTAGCTTAAACTTGTAATGCAGACAGGTTTGACTATAGCAAAAAATCTGATGATCTTATTGAAAAAAATTAGAACGACACGGTATTTTGAAACAACATCAAAATCAATTTATCACATTTTTATCATGATATTTTCTTGATTTTTTCGTGGGTTTTGTTTGTATGGTGAAATGAGGGCATTGTCGACACTCGACATTATAAAAAGTGTTTAAAACTGTTATGAATGCAGTGTTTTTCTCTTCAAAAAGGGGCAATCTATGTTAAAAATAGACTAAATGGGCATTCTTGAATATGTATTCTTTTTTTAATTGTAAAAACTAAAAAGGGAACTAACACATTTTTTGTGCTTTTAATCTGACTTTCACTTTGCTTTGATTTTGAAACGTGAGAAGTGACTGCATAATGTTACTGGGAGGAGCCACCAACACACGCCCACACACACACACACACATATATTTCAATTTTTTGTTTCATTTTCTCCGACTTCTGTTGCAGTGTATTATTTGCTCTTGTTTTAGGTTTTTAATGTGACTTTCTAAATGCAGTATGATGCCTATCAGTGCATCTAGATATTTTTTTTATGTCTCCTTATTAATTTCTCAATTTTTTTTTTTATTTTTACCTAATATTTTGGATTTTGTCTTTAAAAATCTCCGAGATTTTCCCTAATTTTTTTCCAAAGAAAACAACTTTACCAAAAAATACTTGAGAAAAATGTCACTGTTTAAAAACCCAAAAATGATATAATATCAATGTCTGTCATTTTCTGATGAAATAGAGTGCATAAATCAATGACGTTTCGTTGCGAAGATGCTTCAAATTTGTCCTTTCCTTTTTATAGTGAACTTGTGAATGTTGGTTTTCTTCAATATTGAAGAATATGTGTGAAAAGGGAATGAAGAGAGGCATTTAAGCATGTAAAGTTAGAAAATTTTGTCAGACACTTTGCACAAGTAAAAATGTGCCAAGTTGTTGGAAATAGATGTTTATGGCTATGCAAACAGGGAAAATTAAGGCTTTACCTCATGACGGCTATGAACTGTGATAAATTCATGATATAAATTCAGGTTGAAAGTTGGAAGTATTATGAGATCTGGAAACTTATTCCAGAAAAATTCTTCCAAGTATAGAGTTCAAACCACAGGACCTTCTCCAGCACAGAGCAGGAGATAGGATTACAGAGTTTCATGACAATGGCAAATAATATAAGTGTATATGCAACGTACATACTCATTCAGTGTGATAAAACTCCAAAATATGTTCACAGCAAGAAAAGAAGAGGGAAGGAAGAAATTATGCCAGAATATCATACGTTTTCAATGAGAGGGATAGTGACCGTGTTATTATTTATAATCCCCTAATGAGTAAAGTAAAATACTATCCTTATGAGACCAGGATATTTACAAAAATGTACATATAATATATGCGTCAAATGGGATTTATATTCAAATTAGAAATAATAAAACCAACAATTAAAACAAATATTATGCACGTCTATTTACATTCCACACAAGTTGTGGATGGTTATGAACCATGGACAACTTGCCTTCTATAAACCAAAACTTGTTCTTTATGAGCCCCTTGGTAAACAAATCAGCAATCTCATCATTCAATCGAATAAAGAATAAAGCAGCGTACAATCTCTGTCTTCAACTTTGTACCTAGTGAGGTGCTGGTCAATCTCAATGCTTAGTCTAACTTTGCTGGATTGTGTGGAACAAAATCTGATTAGCAAATGGTTATCGCATAAGAGACAACATCTAGTAATTGATTGAAAATTCACCATTGTCACAAATTTTTTGTTTTGGTAAAAAATGGTGAGGTTTTTTTCAGGTATAATTCAACAAAGTTGTAAATCTTGGGAAAAGCTCGGCAAGTTTTAAGTTAAAAAGCTAAAATTAAAATCTGAGAAATATGAAAATAAAAATTTGGTACTTAAAAAATGTCAAAAAAACGAGAAAAATGCAAAAAACAAAAAAACAAAAAATGCAAATAGAATGAGGAAAAAATGTGAATAATACACATTTTTTCTCAGTTTTAATAGAATGAGGAAAAAATGTGAATAATACACATTTTTTCTCAGTTTTTTTCATTTTGGTGTTTTTTTTTCAAAAAACGTTTTTTTTTTTCTGACTTGTTTTAAACTTTTTTTTTCATGTCTTTTTCAAATAAAACACATTTTCTGTGACAAAGGATTCGAAATAGATGTTTAACCTAAGTCCTTTCTGCAGTAGTTGCTGCCACTGCTTTATATTCTTCTATACTAGATCTGGCAATTACTTATTTTTAGAGACAAAATTAGGGCCAATGAAACACAATGTACTCATTGATTTTTCTGTTTGGTCTCCAGCCACAGCCAGTCTGCATCTCTACAAATGGAGAGATCATGAAAAGATTGCATAGAGTTCCATTAAGTATGTATGAGACTGTCTCCAACATTGTTCCTCAAATATTCTATCTCCAACACTGCTCTTCAAATATCTTAATATTCTCTTCACCACATCCATATTCCCCGTTTCAAAAGCATGCATAAACTGAGAAACTTGATTAACTCTATATTTAATGCATAGTCACAAAGAACTTTCTTGGGTTTTAAATGGCGATGTTTCTCTTTGGTATAATATGGTGAGCTTGAAAAAAGGGAAAAATATGAGAAAAATATGGTAAATTTTTTAAAAAAATTAAAAAATAAAAATGAGAGAAACTAATAACACAAACATCAAAAAACAAATGGATTTGCAACAAATAAAAATTAGAAAATGAAAAAAAGGGTTCTGCATTAAAAAATGTAAAAAAATGAATAAAATGAAATGGTGGTAGGCGGTGCCTGTTGGCAAATGTGCTACACCATTGCAGCTTGCTTGTGTGGACGTAATGCCACAAACAAGCTCGACGACTAAGCCAAGGTTTGTTCATGCATTCAGCCATGCTGTGGTTGTCGTTGCTGAGCCACCTGAGGAGCCTTTAGCTATGTCATATGGGTGCGGGTGCCGGAGCGGCACGTCTCAAAGAATTTAGGTGCAGCGGTGCGGAGAGGGTATTTATTATTATTATTAATTATATATATATAGATAAAATATGACAAAAATTGTCTATAGACCACAAAATTATCAAATAACAATTGAAATAATGCACCTAAATTGAAATACTGCACGATAGCGATTATAAAACAACCTCTTGAACTAAAATATCAATAACTAGAAACATACACAATTTAACACAATAGATTAAATCATAAGCTAAGGAAAGCAAGTAATAACTCTCACGGCAATTTTAGGGCAAAAATTAGAAACTCTCATGACAATTTTAGGAACTAGGGCAGAAGACGAAGAGTTTTAGGAATTAGGGCAGACAGCTTTGAGGATTAGGTCAGAAGACGAAGAGTTTTAGGAATTATGGGCAGACAACTTTGGAAATTAGGGTAGAAGACAACAGATGTAGAAAATGGGGCAGAAACGGACAGTTTTAGGATTAGGGCAGAAATCAACAGTTTTGAGATTAGGGCAGAAATCAGAAACTCTTACCGGACATTTTCATTGGCCAAACCTGCTGTGATACCATGTAAGATTTTGTTAAATCACCACCGGATGAGATGTTAAAGAAGACACAAGAGGAAGAGTAGAAAAAGAAGTCTGCACGAGAAGAAAGAGAGAAGAGAACAAGGGCCTTTGGGTTAGCACCCGCCCCATTCATTACTTAAAGCTAATCACACTTAAGTTACAAATAAAATACACAAAAGAATAAAACATATTACAAGTTTGCCATCACCCATATGCTGAATGGATCAGGTCTGACTCGACCCACCACCCAAAACCAAACCTTGACTTAATAGCCTGAACCTTAATGATACAGTCCAGTACTCCACCTTCATATTGGGGATGCTATACTCACAGCCTACTATCTCATTAACTGTATGCCACTTGTAGAACAGCAGACAAAGCTACTTCAGTTCCTTTAATTCATGAGCAGGCACTTGTAGAACCTCGGTGGAGGCAGCCTATGCAAGAACATATGGATGCCTTGCACGAACGTGCGGCATGGGAGTTAGTCACACCTCCTTCAAATGTAGATGTCATGGACTGTAAGTGGGTTTTTACTATCAAATATAATTCAGACGACTCCATAGAGAGAGAAGGTTACACATAGACCTATCTTTGAACGTTTTCCCCTGTTGCTAGGCTTCGTATTATCAAGATGGTTATTTCGGTTACAGTATAGTATCAAGTATGGATGGACATTATGTCATTTGGATATAAAGAATACATTCCTGTGTGGTGACTTATCTAAGATCGTATATATGCAACAACCACCAGGGTTTGAGATTCAGGAGGCATGTAATAAGGTGTGCAAACTGAGGAAATTATTATATGGTTTGAACAGAGCCCACATGTATGATTTCAAAAGTTGGTGGAGGTTATGTCTTCTTATGGTTTTTATAGATCAACAACAGATCACTCTTTATTAATTAAGAAGACATGTAAAGGAATAGTGGTTATAGTTACATATGTAGATGATGTCACATTGACAAGAAGTAGCATGCAAGATATATATGAAACTGTTAGGACCCGACCGGTTGTGACTAGAAAGTCCGAACCAATCGTGAACCTAGTTTCCAAGACCTACTTGAGGAGCAATCTAAAAACCAAAAATCCTAAAAAAATTAATACAAAGATCTACCCGGCAGGACAGGACCCCGACGCAAAACCCAATAGGACTGGAATACAAGAATGGGTAGCCCGAAAACCTAATTAGGGTCAACCTACTACAAGAGACTAGAGGGTGAGAGGCCTTACAAAGCGCGTGCAATATAAGATTCAAACCACTCACAACTCACTCAACAAACCACACAAACCACGAACTAACGAACAAACCACGCCAGTGCCCAATAGGGAGGTCACGCTCTCTGCGGTTGTGTCCTTGGCACGTGCGCCTCAGAGGTACCACGGTCAAGAGCAAGGCCGAAGCCGGGCTTAAGCGGTAAAACAAGCAAACTATATGCTTCCTAGAACAATAAGCAAAGAACAACCACCCCAGATTCTACAAGGGGGGAAAGGGATGATATCGGCCAAGGGCGACCTTGGTTATGCCGGATAAAGGACCACGAGAAGAGAACCAAGTCCCGGGTATTGCAGCTCACGGTACGAGAAAGCCAACTGAGGAGTGCCTCCACGTAGAGCTTGCGTGGATGAAGGATTGCCGGCGATGAGGGCGCGGAAATCGGCAACCGCCTGTTGTCTTGCGCCGAGGGAGCAACCGCCTATCGCTAGTGGTGCGGCCTAGGGTGCCGTCGGGAGTGACGAGGGGGGCTGGAGCCGGGAAGCGGCAACGCCGACCTGCCTTTCTTCGGAGGTGTGGCTTGGCCACGTAGGTCGGAAGAGGAGTCCGACAAGCAAGAGAGGGCCGAGGAGAAGGAGTCGGGAGACTAGCAAAGAGACTAGCCCGCACGACTTGACCTAGGCCTAACTAAGGCTCGGATGGGCTTGGTGTGTAGGGGCTCTATTGGATGGCAAGGTCTAGTCAAGATAGGCTTAGGGCTTGGGTAGGCTAAGTCCGGATGTGCTTAGGTGGGGCAAGAGGTGCCTAACTAGTAGGTAGGTTCAAGTGGGTAGGCTAGGTAGAGTGACCTCTAAGCTTGGGGATGGTCAAGGTTGACCAAGATGAGGGTCGGGTTTGACTAAAGTAGGTGGGCTTAGACTAGGTTGGACCGAGTGAAGTAGGTCCGGGTTGGTAGGTCAAGTGGGTCCCGCGAGGTAAGCTCGGGGCGTCTAGGGTTTAGCTTAGAAGATAAGGTGGTGGGCGGCGGCTAGAAGTTGCCTAAATTAGCTAAGGGAGGTTAAGGTAGGTCGGGTTAGGACAAGGGCCGAAAATGGGGGAGATGCCTAAAGGGGAAGGTGGCGCGCGAGGTGACCTAGAGGGGTTAGGGATTCACTTGGCTTGTCTTGCCAAGGAGGTGCACCGGATGCTTGCCACGTGGCAAGATCTAGGGCTGATAGAGAGGGCGCTAGAGGAGAGTCTAGCGATAAGGCAAGGAGGATCGACTCTTTCCTAAAGAGTAGGAAGAATGATCACGCGGGATCAAACCCGCGTGACCGTCCAAGACCCTTGGTCAAACCCCCTTAGCGCAACCGAGCCTACCTCGGTGGTCCCTTGACCCACTTGACCCGGACCCACTTATGGTCCTCTAGGTTCGGCTCACCCCTCTAGAACCCATCCGCCACTTGGTCAACGTTATCCATTGACCTCGAGCCTAGGCTCAAGTCATCCAAGGCCACCCCAACAAGACCACCTTCTAGTTAGGTTCCCCTTTCTCCCTCCTAAGCCACGCGACCCCTTGGCCTACCCCATCCTTAACCTCACTTGTCTAAACCGGCCGTCCTAGTAGAGCCCTTCCGCACCAAGCCACCTTAACCTTAGCTAGGCTAGGTCCGTCGGCCTCGGCCGACCCTTTTCCCGCCGGACATCTCCTTCTTTACCGGCGGCCTTACACATCCGGGCGACAGGAAGGTAGGCGCGGCCTTAACCGGCTCCCCGGCCCCCTCGGTAGCAGCCTCGGCAGCAGCAGAGCGCCCTCGGCGGCAAAAGGCAGGCAGGCGCGGCCTTAATCGGCTCCCCGCCCCCCTCGGCAGTCACCTCGACAGCAGCGGCGGCAGCATCCTCGGCGGCGTCCTCGGCAGCAGCAGCGGCAGTGTCCTCGGCAGCATCTTCGGCGGCAACAGGCAGGCAGGCAGGCGCGGCCTTAATCGGCTCCCCGCCCCCCCCGACCCCAAACAATCATCGTGGGAGGGGGTCTCAGGTTGCAAAGCGATCGTGAGGGGAAAGACGTGGAAGTCATGATCAACAAAAGGCCCTTCAAGATCGATTTTTTGATCGATTTTTTGGTCATCCCCCTTGAAGGAATTGACCTTATTCTTGGGATGCCCTGGTTCTATACTCTTGGAATCATTTCTTGGGACGTGAAGCGCTCCACCATGACCTTCACTCCCGACGGGACTACTGAGCCAATGACTCTACAAGGAGTGTCAAGCTCCATCCACCCTAAGGCTGCAATGCGGGCAGTGAATACCGAGCAACCAGTTTGTTGGGTTATGGCACTAGCAACAAATGTGCCAAGCAAGGAAGAGCACCAGGAAATTGTGCCAGAATCGATTCAGTTGGTGTTAAA
>JAANDH010001973.1:0-21736 GCA_011799765.1 Nymphaea thermarum | reverse complement strand
AATCAGATCATCTGGAATTTAAATACTTCCAGACATAAGAGTTCATGCCTTCAGATTACACAAGTTATATTCTTTGGTGGTTGTTCGGGACATTGGTTTTGTATATTTCAATCGAGAATTTAGTGCACTGTAGTTTTAGATGCTGTTATCATTACTTTTCATTGGGTGTTGATAATCCTGCTTTAAGGAAAGCGTGATGATTGCAAAGGATTCAGAAAGTTTGTTTCAAAGATGCAACCAACTTCCTCCAGTTTGAGCATTTCTGATTCTTTGGTGCTACATGCGTTGTCCCCTTCTTAGAGGTGTCATGCTTCCACTTGAACAAGTGCAGTGCTACCATTAAGGCTAGCAGGAGATGTATTTACATATTGAAATAAGGTATGCTGCTTCACTTTTACCTTCATATCCATTAAGCCCCAACTTTCAAATGACTTTCTACTGTTGACTGTTCCCTAATGCTTCTCGATTTTCATCCGTCAAGGCATCTTGCAAAACATTTTCCTCTTGCTTTTGCAACCATGCGCTGGATTCTTGCATGCTGAAGCCCTTTTCCATTTTGATAGCAAATAAGAGTTCAAAGGAGGAAAAAGGAAAAAACTCGCAGATAGATTAAAGTTGGGGCATCAAGAAGCTCATATTTTGTTGACACCCTTTTGGAAAGAATTATTGCCTACCAACAACTCCATTATACTTGGCTTGCTTGAGTGAAATATGTATTAGTGGATCACATAAAAGCTACTTTAGAATATCTTGCTAGAAGAATATATATAAATATATATATATATATATATATATATATATATATATATATATATATATATATATATATATACACACACACTCCAGGCTTCCTAACCCTGTTTATAATTTTGGATGCCTTAAAAAGTATGAGTTTCTTAAGAAAATTCTCCTAATCCTGTTCTTTCAAAACTTGGTGGATACCACCAGTTGGATATCCACAAGGACAGAAGGAGTAGGTTCATGGTTCAAAGCACTTCTGGCATCGCAATTTGCTGGTCTACTTTATGTTCTTTGAAGATGGTAGTCTTTGTGGAATTTTCAACTGTACATGCCACGATAGCTATTTTAGAACGTGAATGTAGTTAAGAATAGTTGTTGAACTTGGTACCTTGTAACTGTTCTCTCACTGCAGCTACAGTGGACTAGTGTGTTGTTGTCACCATGGGAGCAGTGGATGGTAGTAACCTGTACATGTTTGAAATTACCCGCAGACAGTACTTTCGCGAGATTACATAATAGGATAATCCAATAGACAGGCTCAGTTTGAGACCACGATGTGCCACAAAGATGAATCAGATTTATTTCATGGTTCTTCTTCTAAGTGCATGATGCATCCTTTTGAGTTTTTCATTTGAAAGACATACTGATTGGAAAAAGGTGCACAGTTGCCAGATGATCCAAGCAGACCAGACATTTATTTTCCTCCTTTTATTGTAGTTTTGCAGACTTCCTTCAAGTTTTTCCATGTACTGCAGCTTTGGTTTGTCCTCTTTCTTATGGGATGATGTGAACTCTTTTCTTTTCATACTCCACTCTATCTTTCCAAAACTTATTCAATTCATGTTCACAAAACAATTTAAGCTACTGCAAGATTCACAAAAATTTGTGCTAAATCATGAAGATCTGATTGATGTTCACTCATTTGATTTGATGCAATAGTTGCTGAGAAGTTCTAAATCCTGCTCAAGGCTGTGTCAGTGGCATGAGAAACTATAATTCAGAAAATTGATGTTCTGTGACTATTGTACTGAGTAGGTTGAGTAGGTTATACATAAACCAAATCTACTCAGATACTAATGTTTGTTAAATCATTTAGGTCTTCATGTTCTAAAAGGCTTGCTAATTCTCTAAAAGAATTTCAGAACTTTTCATTGATACCCATCTCAAAATTCTTGCAGTCTCAGTTATTACTATGCTATGTTGTTTCTGCTGCCAGCAAGGTCTCCTTGAAGCTAGTAAGTGAGACGGCTTAATTAATCTTCGATGTCCACGTCTCTCATGGCAAAAATTGGCAATGGATCTGTCTTTACCATTTGCCAAAACAAAAGCGAAGTAATGTTTTCATTTTAATTGCCGATGATAAATTAATATAGTGAAAGATGAACTGAAACTACATGAAAGAAAGAGGATGAACAACTTACTCGCAGATGCAACAATGTACTCTACCTGGGGAATTGTCAGGCCAGATCTTGACCAGCTAAATAGATCAGAGGTCAAGCTAGAAATGGATCTGGTGACCAGATTAGGCACAATTGCAGGTACCCACTGACATGGACACCATACCCCATACCGAAGGGAATTGACCACAAGAAACTGAACTCATTGGTAGTCTAATAATTCTGTCTCCTTTGTGTGAAGTCTGCATGCATATTCAAAGCATTTGATCTTGGAATCTCCCTTCGAAGGACTCGGTCTAAATAAATCTTCAAGGTGAGATTTGAGTCAAATCTAGGTTTAACTGGGACCGTCTAATGTTTTAACCAGGTCCTGTTCTGGTAGTTTCCATGTTCAGCTAGTTCAAAGCCCCTTTTTCACATGCACTTGGGCTCAAATTTAATTGAAGGGTGATTTCTTTAGATTCATCTGCAAAACTTGGTATTTGTTTGAGGTTGCCCCTGTTGAAGTATAACTAAATGAGTTCCAATTATATCAGACAAAGAATCCTCATGGAGGTACCCGGGATCCGAAACGGATATTATGGATATGATTCTCCTCAAATAATTAGCAACGGGATTCAAGTTCCACATTCTTCAGTTCGGTTTAGCACATGACACAGTAAACATAGGTTCGTAAACAATGAGGACTTTTTTTTTCGTGTGAAATTTTATATCTTGTAGTTAGTAAACATATGGTTCAACTTAGTAAATATAGGTTCAGTTCTTCATTTTCAGGGTGTGTCTCTATTCCTTAGTATGCATTTTTATATTTTTTCTAGTTTCATTTTTTTAATTTTCCAGCTCAATTGGCTAACTCAATTGACTCCTTTTGGAACCATTGGTCCTTGTCCAACAGCTAGTTCACTTCCATCTTTTGATTTTTTTTCTTTGTTTATTCCCTAATTCTTTGATTGTGTATATACAGGTGTTGTGTTCACCATTGTTAGGAAGTTGTTTTTCACTAGTTCTGAAGTGGTTCAATAATATTTTTCATTCTCAATATTTTTGGTGAGTTTGCCTTGGTGGCTTTCATTGAGTTGTGTCGTGGGTTTATATAAGTGACGGTTGTCAGTTACATTTTCTTGGTCTTAGAGCTCTGGTTTGGACTTTGATTTGCTGATTGTGAGTACAATAATACAACTTTTTTTTATTGGTTCATAAATGTGGTGTTCACCAACTGTTTGGTCAAGTTCCCGAAGCTACAAATTGTCAATGGATCAACTTTTTTTGCAATCTACACCTAATGGTTTGCTTGGAGAAGAGATGTGCTTAACCCAATTGTTTTTGAAAATTCTAAATAGTTGAGAACCTGACGTTTGTACGAGCTCGTCACCTTTAAACAATCCTTTTGTGTAGAAGACCATACTTTTACTAGAAAGCTGATCAAGTTTATTCTTCTACCTAATAAATCCACCTAGTTTCATAAACACTCCTCTCTTTAGGCAGATGAGAGTTCTTACTTGTAGTTGATATACCATTTGATGTCAATAACTTTTATGGAAAGATGAAATTTTTTATTTTGCCTAAAAACATTTTAAAAGTGTCTTCTCACACAAAGATCCTTGATATAAGTAGCCAAGAAAAATTCTAAGAAACAGAAAAAGTCAAGACTGGGAAAGACTATTGACTTAAGTGATCAAGTGTCTGCAATGATTTAGCAGGAAAATATCCTATGAGAGAAGCCATAACACTGTATAAAATGTTGGCAAGTAGCACAATAAGATTTCGGAGATGGGCTTGGGACTTCTGTAGTTGTTCCTCTTGGTCAGTAATCAAGAGTACTAGGTAGGTATATAAGTGATTTATATCTATGTCGCAAATATGATGACTTATGAACTTTTGGCATGTTGAATACTCGTAAGGTGAAATGGGTGTGATATATGACAAAACTACACATAACCATCAATTCTGTGAAACTTCTTAATAGCCTTTGAGGTGGTGAGGTATTCCCTCAAAGATGAAGGTCGGCCTGTGAAAAAAATGAATGCCAGAAAAAAAGCAAAAAACCTACTGCTAAGAAAAAAGAAAAGAGCAAGAAAAACAAAAAATGTGTCAATCAATATATGAATGGCATGAAGGCTGGACTCTTAGGAATTGAACGTGACAAGCTTTCATGGATGTGCAATTCTTAGGTCAATATTTTCTCCTATTTTTTTGTTTCTAAGACGTCGAGGATGATTCTTTTATATTCATGTTTTGGAAATTTTGAGACACCCCTTCTAGAGATTCAACAACATTGACGCGAAATGAATCCTGATGCGTGTACGGTACTGAAGGCAAAAGAAGTGCATTTCATTTGTACAATACGGGCAGTCCAACTTATGTTTAACTTGATGATTTATGAGTTGTTTCAGAGTAAAAACTTGACATCTCTTGTTATGTTTCCTGGCTTTTTGAACATATGAGGAACTCCCAGCCCCTCTTTGTTGTTGAAAGATGTCTTTTTCATTACCAAACTGTTGCCCCTTAAACACATCCACTCATACTAAGTGTAATGAATTTTCCATCATATAGTCCAAACCCATAAAACTGTGCTTTGTATTATTGTTATCATTTACTCAATGATTTTGCAGAAAGCCACCATACAAGGTGAGTTTATGTTGGGCATTGTTTGGAGAAATAGAAGTGCTTAACCCAATCGTTTTTTAAATATTCTAATCAGTTAAGAATTTGACATTTATGGGAACTCATCATCCTTAATTAGTTGAGAGTTCATACTTCTAGTTGATAAACCAAATACATTCAGTTTGTTGATGTTTTTGAATGAAGGTAAAAGAAAATACCAGATGAAGAAAATGAGAGTGCAAGTGGCGAAGAAACATAAGAGGAGCATCGATTTATTTCCTATATAGATTATTCAAATGAATATCTTTTGTCTACTCCTAGTTGTGATGAGCACGACAATGATGAGACCATCTAACTTGTGTCGCATTGATATTTGTATCAAAAAGATAATTGTACTTGAAAAATTGAACCTTTTCTTCTGGTTATTTCTTCTTATCCTTTTTTTTTTGTATATGTTTTAGAAACATTTGAATTGTTGTCCATTAGTTTGTCAGTTTCTGTTCATTTGTGAATATAAAATTTTATATTATGCAATAGTACTTATCATTTTATGTTGATTTTGTATATAATATGTGAAAGGTTAGAAGATATTGTTGGAGCAGATATTGAGTTCACCATAGATTTTTTGTGCGTACAAGGCACTGCTTCTACCCAATATCTGTTGAAGTTATTTTTAATCTAATTTTGTGGATATGGAGGATTATGTTTGTTTTATAAACTATGCTTAAGAAGTGCTGTTTAGGACAGATTGATTTGGGATTATGCCCAAGATTTCTATTTTACACATAGAATATATTGTTTAGGATATATCGATTTGAAGATTTCCCCATGTTGGTTCTTTACTTTCATGATATTTTTCTAGCTGTTTTTAAATTTATTTTTGACATTATTTTTGTGGATTTGTCTTGATTTTATGCTTTGTTGTGCATTGCTTGGCTACATGTCGTTTCATAGGATTAGTGTATTGCTTCGCCTCATTGCACTTAACATTATTCATAACGTGTCTAAGATGATGTGTGTATTAGTGATACAACATTCACTGATATTTACAACACAAAAATGATTGAAAATGCCACATTCATAATGAGGAATTAAAGTGTATACCAAAAAGGAAACTTAGGACGAAATGGGGCAATTCTCCACAAATGTCAATCATTTATGAGATTGAGGTGTTTTTACCTTAATAAATGAACCAAATAAAGTAAGAGACTCATTTATAGAAAAAAGATGCGTGGGGAAACCAACTTCCCTGGATGGGAGAAGAGAAAAAAAGTGATCTATATATATACATCCAATTATTCCCTTTTTGGAACTGAAATTACACCTATAAATATTAACTTTCACCTTGTTTGTGTACAACTTGAGGAAAACTTATGTCTCAAATGTAGGAGCTTAGAAGTGATGGTCCTGATAAGAGTGAGACTAGGAAATCAAGCTGATTTAGTGGATGAGTGGCAAGACTTTTGATTTTAGTTGTTTCTTCAATCTGGTTTCTTTTGATGACTTGAAAGCTATAGAGTCTATTACTTAGATATGCTAGATTAGCGTATTCAAGGTCAGCTGAGCACTATAGCAATTGCTCTTAACCTATGCTGCCCTCCTTCTCTGTGGTCGAAATGTTCAATCTTTGTGGTTGAAAAAGTCCCATAAGCAAAATTTGGAAGATAAGAGATCTTACTTCGATGTTGAAAAATTTGCATCCTCATACACGATGAAATGAAGACAACCTCTTTTGGGGATATTTTTAGGGAAGTCTGATCATCTTCAACCACCAAAACTTGCACATTGTCTCAACATAATATGAATCATCCTTCACATAATGTTCCACTAATTCATGGATCATGCAAGTGGCTGAACGAGGTAATATGTCCTCTATTTTGGCAACAAAACCTCCAGCATTTTCTGCCTTGTCCATGACCAAGCGTCGGACTACTTCAAAAAAAATCTAGACATTGGTTTTTTTAGCCCCTTTGGGAAGAATTTTTTTGGGTAAAAAAGGTATTAGTGAGTGTCTTTATGAGAAGAAAGAAAGAAGCTGTTGTCGGTAAAAAGGTGCACCGCTTCAGTTATAATATAAAAATAGGTGTCTTTAGGAGCCCAATAGTGCTAGGAATACTATGTAAGTGTACCATGAATATGCATCAAAATCAGAGTGCATATATTTATGGAACACATGTTCCAAGATGATCCGTTTGGCAAATGAAACGGTATGTAACTGTTTCATGAATATGACCTGACATTCAAACTTGATTCATGGAACAACTTCGAAAGTGTTTTAAGATCTCTTGGGGCAGATTTGTGAAACAATTCAAAATTGTTCCATTTGCTAATCGGGTCTTGAATGTACTTCAGTTTTTGGCAGATTTATAAAACACTCACCTGCCATTTTGAATGCCAAATGGCCTGTTAAGCATCATGGTTGCCTCTCAAACCCATTTCTTCCTTCCTAACCTTCTCCTTATTGCCATCTCCTGCCAACCAAAGGCAAAGGCAGGAGAGAGCCGCTTCTTCAGGTTCTCAGGAAGACCACTAAAGACTATTTTACCCAAAAATTTGGATATGAAAAAAAAAAATATTTGTAAAAAATAAGAATGAATTTGGATTTAATAAATGACATCTGATCGCACTTGCATTCGGATATACACAAGTATCCAATTGGATCCGGATTCAAATTAAAATTCAGATTGAATTTAGTTTCAAATAAATATCTCATATCCAATGCTCTTACATTTTAAAAATCGGTTATTTTGGGTTCAAAATTCATATTCGAATTTAGATATGTATGTAAAAATTGGATTCAGATTGTGAAATAAGAGTTTACGTTTGGATATGATTTTTCTTTGTTGGTATTTGAAATAATTTGAATATGTGAATACCTTAAAAAGTGGATATAGATAAAGGTATATCCAATTTGAATCCGATATGTTGACATCCATATAATTAATTATTTCTGAATACTTTTGAACTATTAGTGTCAATGCACTGACTTGTAAATTGTGGTATAAGTACATTGTTTTCTTATGCATTTATTGATTTGGCTTCCCTTCTATGATTGTGTGGCATTCTCATGAGCACGATTTTGACAAAAATTATTTTTTCTAGGTGTCACTCAAGCACTACCTTCTATTTTTCTCGTGTTCCCCAATATGCTCAAGAGACCCTGATGCATTATATATATTTGAACTCTTAAATCTCCTTGAACTCATGAATAGTTTTTTTTTCACACTCTGGGGGGGAGATCCATTTTCTTCTAATTCCAGAGAAAAACCAGAGCAGCTTGGATGCGCGTGTAATTAGTAGTTTTAATCTGTCTGGATCACACAATATGTTCTTGAAATTCCAAGGAAGCATTTGCTTGCCTTGTTAAAAAACTAAACGACCACTTGGTTTTGTTTAAGAGATGCTCCCCTCTGGTAGTTTCAGTTACAAGAAGACTGGTCTATTTATTTTATCGTCTACCAGACCAAAGTAGAGCATCTCGTAAACAAAAGCAAGTTGGTGGTTTAGTTTTTAACAAGGCAAGCAAATGCTTCCTTGGAATTTCAAGAGCATATCGTGTGATCCAGACAGATTAAAACTACTAATTACATGGGCATTTTCCAAGATGCTATGGTTTTCCTCTGAAATTTCAAAAAAAAAAATGGAACTCACCCTACAGTGTGGACCAAGAGACGGCAATATTGGTTACACATATATGGAGGTATAACATCTAAATTAATGCACTTTAATTGGTCTGTGTATTTTTTTCTTGTTTCACATAAAGCTGATTGTGCACGCCACTTGTATTCTTCATGTGTAGAAAATGGAACTTTATTTAATTAAATGCAAAAACATGATCAAAGTTTCTCCTAGTTAGGTAAAGCACAAGAGTTAAAGTAGAAGTAGTGAATGGTGTTAAGGTGAAGATCCAGACTCAACTTCAACATTATAGCTCTATCTTGGCATAAGGAATGCAAACGCCTTACATTCAGGTAGATCCAGACTTTGCAGTACTTGATCAAACGGAGTTGAAATCGCACTCAGATTCTAACCCTACCTTTTTATTTGGGTTGGATTTTCATTGAATTCCAATTAGAATTAATGGGCTTGGACTTGGGTTCAAATGTGAGAATGCACAGCATCAAACCTGCATCTATTATTAATCGGGTCTGAATATATACGTTTACCAAATTTGACTATACAGATTTGAAATTGAATTGATAATCTGATATATATGTCCGGTACTTATATTAGCTAGATAGAGCAAAGCACCTTCTAACTTCTTTGAAAAATATGAACTATTTCAAAGTAGATGTAGGGTCCTGATCAATTTTGCATTGAAAATTGAAAGAAGAATCTTTGCCAATTCAATGTTCATAATCAGAAAGTTTCATAATTAGAAAGAATATTCTTGGGATGAAATCGAGCTCTCTCTATATATATATATATATATATATATATATATATTCTCCAAAAATGTCGGTTGTTTATGACAATGACTCTTTTGCGGTAATGGACGAACACAAATGAAGAAAGAAACTCGGTTAAAGAAAAAGATGGTGGGGAAACCAACTTCTCTGTATGGGAGGAGAAAAAAAAACATCCATTTATTCTCTTTCTAGAACTGCAATTTACGTCTATAAATATAGCCAAATTTCACCTTGTTTGTATACGTGAGAAACATGATCCTGATGAAAGCGAGCAATAGGAGCTGAGAAGAGATGATCCTGATAAAAGCGAACACTAGCAAATCAAGCTGTTCATTTGGCCGATGAGTGGTGACATTACTTCTTCAATCTGGTTTCTTTTGTTGACTAGAAAACTATAACACTACTCTTCAATTTAGATTTGCAAGATCAGCCGCTTCAAGACAATGCGAGCCCTGTAGCAGTCGCTCTTAATTCATCCATGGTGCCCCTCCTTCTCTGCGGTGGAAATGCCCCCGAAGCAAAATTTGGACGACGGGAGATCTCTAGATGCAAGTGATGATCAGCAATTGACATCCTCAAACACGCACTCGAGATGGGAGATAAATCTGGCAGGTGCATATGTGAGTTTTGGTGGCGGAAGATGATCGGACTTTCTCGAAAATGGGTGCAACAAAGGAGATCTTTCTTGCATTCGCCGTGTTTGAGGTTGCCAGTTGTTCGTCATCACATAGAAGCAGTTTTAATTTCCTTCTTTCAACGAAGAAACTTTGTAAAATGCATGTATGGCCTGCCGCTCCCCCGTGATGTAAAACCTAGTGAATCTGCTGCTTTGCAATTGCTTCATGCTTCTCACAAGACGCAGGAAGCAAGTCATGCTTATAACCCATCTGATGGGATCAATTTTAGTAAATAAAAAGCATCATTGAGATTATCATTTCACATTCCCTCCCACATGTATGGTGCAAAGATAACTTCAATTCATGTTGGGCTTGTCTTTTTCTATGTATAATTATTTGAAAGAAAGATTTGCTTGATTAATGAGTGGCTTATAAGATCTCATATGTAAATTTACCTTTTCTGAAAGGACACAAATAAAATTTGCCTCTAAAAAAGTGACTGCTGTCATATGATGAATGTTGTTAATGACTACAAATTTAAAAGTCCATCACTATAAACACCATGAATAATTTCTGAAACATAAACCAACGCATACTTTTGTGACAGGTTTTTTTAGTCACATAAACACAAAATTTATGCATATATGTATGTATAAGAAATGTCTTTAACTAGTTTTATTTTGAGATTGATTTTATCATACATTTCGTTCCAAACTTACCTTGCAGATGTAAACTTTAAGTCCTAAATATTATGAATTTAAAATAATTGATGTATCTTTTTTTGCAAAACCATGACTTTTATCTCGATTCCTTCAACAAAAAAACCGATGTCTAAAATATTTCTCATTTATAATTTACCAAAAATAACTTTATGTCAGTTCATATATTTTAAAACATGTTGATCACATTTGTGTAGCGTGGTAGAGAAAAAAACGTTTGATATCCTCGGATCTTAAATCCAAGGCTGACATGAAATCCCTTTTATATATGCAGGGTTACAAAATAAATAACAGTGGATTTTAAATCCACAGGAAAATGGTGTGTGATCTGAGATTTTCAATATATGGCCAAAACCTTATATTTGAGGTTCAATCGGACGGGGTTTGACCTCAAATCTTTAGATTTGACATCATTCGGGGTGTTTGATAGCCTCGGATTAGGCATATGAGATGATTAGAGATCATTACAAGTTTCATATCCATAGATTTGAGTCTGACCTCCCTTTCATCTGACTTCAAATGTGAGGTTTTGGTCATCAATGAAGGATCTCAAATGCTCTTTTTCTTATGGTGGTAAAATCAAGTATTTGTATACATTATGGGCCTCACATGAAAGGATTCTTAGATCAGCTCTGGATCTGAGATTTGAGGCTATCAAATACACCATTAGTGATCAGATCTCATATCACCTCTAATCTGATATCTGACATAAACAAACTCTAAGCTGGGGGAATGCAAACTTCTTAAACGGCATGGTGCTTATATCTATAGCAAAAAAAAAAAAAAAAACAAACCTTTGTCACTTACCAAGGGATGAGATAATCGATATTATAATACCTGTTACTATTTTTCTTAAAATGAGATGTTTAAAAATCACTTTTTCGTCAAACTTAAAATTATTTATTTATTCTTACAAAATGAAAAACCTAAAATTTACCGTTTTGTAACTTTTAAAGACAACTAAATAGTATAGAAAGTAAATCTAGTTTTTTTAGAGTCAATAGTAACTTTACTGTCAAAGAATTTCAAACAGTTGGTTTTCATGGTGAATTTTACATTTAAGAGTAATTGAAAACTCAAATGCAATATATACACACAATATATTGTAAATTTTTTACTCTAAAATTAAAAAGTTGTTATGATTGACATATTTCCTTCATTATTTTTAGTGCTGTCTAACTCTATTGATTGTCTCCCAACTGATTTTTCATTATAAAGTGTGCAGCTCAAAAGTGGAAAACGAAATACTACAAGACAAAGGCAAAGAGCCAATGCCATTCTTCCTATGGTAATGACGATCGTTCTCCACCGTGGTAATGCATGTCTGAACAGCCAAAGCTAAGGACCTCCTGCTGTTAGGACTTTCAGAAAAGCATCAGTAGGAAAAGCATCAGTGGCTGAGGAAGCTGATCTATGATCAATGAATGAAGGAGCTCCAATGGTTAGCACCGACGTCGATGGAAGCTGCATCCATTTCCAAAGTGAACGGTTAGTGCCTGAGCTCCCAAAACCCTGAAGCATCTGAGATAACGAAGGAGTTCACTATCCCAAACACTATCTAACATAATGAAGGGGTTCATTTTCTCATATGCTATAATGTCTTCGATAACACATGCAAAATATGTTGCAATTAATATACATCCTCTTCAAAATCATGTAGGTAGATTGGACTCGAACCGGATGGCTCTAGCAACTTCTAGTAAATGCCTATGCTTACGTTTCACCATACCATCTTGTTGTGGTGTCACACACAACTATGTTGATGGATAATGTCTTACTCATTTAGGAAATTTATTATCTCTTAGCAGAAAAATTCAATTCCCTTGCACTACAATGAGGATGATATTTAGTGGCACAAATAGTGAGCTACTAAATTTTTTCAATGTCAAAAACATTGCTCCACTAAGCACATCACAGTAGGTCTCCTCACTAAAACAAAAAGTGACAAAATGCCTGTGTGTCATCGGTAGTTATTAGTGATGCAATGGATGCGCGGTTGAACGTTTTCTGTAGCGTCAACTTTTTGTCACTGAAAATCTTTCAGTCTCGTTTCTTTGCGCTGTTGCAGATCGCATTTTCACCACCGAAGTATTCAAGGGAAATAGGCCTAACCAATTAAATAGTGATGAAAACTGGGCGCTACTAATTCCATGTTTTCTTTTCGAAATTACATGAAATGATTTGCGGCCAGAGAATGTACATATTAATTTCACATATCAATATCATAAATGAATAAGAAAAAACATTACATATGGTAAATTATTAGTCATACACACATGAATTTGACTACACAAAATTGGATTGAAGTCAAACTTCCCAGTACTTAGCTATAAATCTAGCAACCGAGTAGATCTCATTTAGATTGTCATTATTCATTTGTGCACCCCTTTAACCTTACAAATCAGCTAGTTGAAAATTACACAGTTTAAAACATACAACGCATTGCAATAAAAACTGCCGATTTTGAGTGACTCCTCATACCTCTGTACTCCAACAGATTTACTGGTTTTTTTAGCCTTACTGAGCCTTTGAGTGAAAATCTCCGGAAAACAGGAGCGGTGAAATCAGCATTTTCGCAGAGGTTGCATGCAGCGGCTAGGAGATTAGGGGGTTCTGGTTAGCTAGCCTTTTCTTGTAATTTCTCTTGCCTTACTTTATTATAAGCTGATTTTACCTGAAAATATAAACCAACAACATCAATAGGATAATAAAAAGGAAGAAGCAATAGTTACAAATAGGCTACTAAAATTTTACTGAATTACAACAGTCCTAAGAAAAGATAGCATGAAATCTATAACACACTTCAATCTGCATATCTTCACCGTTCACAGCAAAAGTGAATGGTATTTGTGGTTTCCCCTTAGCTGCAATCCACTTTTTTCATGCTCATTCACGGTTTAATATGTCAAATTAGGAACAAGTATGCAGACTGTTCTGCCAAGGCCATCAAAGCCTAAGCCTTAAATGCATCAATTTATCACCTTTCACTGAATATGCAGTTCATTTATATGTGAATGTGATCCCGATCTGTAAAGCGAGATACAAGCCAATCCTAAGATCCTATACAGCGATATTCTTTTATACACAATTTGAACAACAAAGGCTAAGAACCTAAACAGAGAAGAGAACAAAAATGATGAACAATTGATTGCCCAAAATTTTTTGGAAAGTCATTCAACATCAAATGACCATAGTTGGATGCCTGATAGCCATCACCATCTAGCCTCACCTACTTCTTGGTTTTAGCTGGCCAGAGGCAGGGCAGGTTAACCAACCTGACAATTTCCCCCCCTAATGTTCATAAACAATGATAGCGATCAAGCCATACGAATGAAGCAGATGGGTGTTTATAGATGACTATATTATTCTTGCTTCAACAACACAGTGCACAACAAACCCCGCACTATGTGGGCTTTGCCTATTCATTTTTGCAGCATAACCTCTGGACCATCGATGATGGAATGCTGACCATTCACTTTGTTTCTCTCTCGCTCCCCGAGGAAAATTTGGAGTCTTGCTCAAAGATCCACCTTGAAGCATCGCTCGGTCACTTCTTCTTGACGGCCATCCTTGGCCCTTGCATCGTGCACAAGCAAGGGGTCGACTTCTTCATAATCCTAACTTGGTTCAATAAGGCAAGGAATTAGTATTTTTCAATTCTTTCAATTTGTTTCTCATGTGTGGTTATATGTGGTTGAAGAGGATAAGAGTCCCTTTAGAGACATCCAATAAAATTGGAATGATACAGAAGAGGATATGAGCGGGACTGGATTGGATAGGTGATTTCTGATGGGGTTTTTGGAGTTGTTTTCCATCTTGAACGACTTTGGGGCAATCACTTGTTCGTTGTTGTTGATCCACTTTTCTTTCTCGAAAAATTTGAGCGTCACTCTTGCCGCCGAGACCTCTACCAAGAAAGCACGTTTGATCCTATGCGATCAGGGAACACTATGCGTCTCCACAACGGAAGATTTATGATACTTGCCGCCCCTCATCCACATTGAGTTTCACTCGTCAGACAAGAAAAGGCATAATGGCTTCATGCCTTCGTTTCATCAACTTTCAGGCCGGACTGCAAGTTCAGCAGAAAAGTAGCACGCAGTATCACCTGCGTGGAGTTTTGAACACATAAGTGCGAAAAGGATCTGCTAATTTCTCGAAATAGATTGTGCATCGGTCTCTGATCAGTTGGCTAATGGCTATAGTTTTCAACAAATTAACTATTCAACAGGATCAGATATTATGTTCAGAACGTGGAGGTTAATGATATTGGAGCTCCATGCCATGGTGCTAAGAAGTTCTCTGGCCGGATATTCTCGAAGCACAATGATTTTAATCATAATTACGCACCTTGCAAAAATTGCTGATATTTTAAAAACATGACCATTTTGTCACAACATACCTTTACCGAAGATTAAACAAATCCCTTCATTTTTTTTCATAACCGAATGATTAAGCTCGCCATAATGCTTGCCAAAACTTGACAAAAAACGCGACCATCGTTTCCATATTTTTGGAGAATTGAACTGTAGCTACGGTCTGACTGAGTGACTTTGGGTTATACATGCTGATAAAGTGGCTACTGTATGCCCTTAAAATAAACGCATTTGATGTTCATTAGCTTTTATACGCGTCTTCATCCATACCAATGTTTAATATATTCAGATTAGTGACTTTATGTTAAAGCAGTCGGTTAAGTGTTTCATTTTGTGCAAGAAAAGGCCTGCTAGAGTATTTGCTAAATTGGTGTATGTAACCTGCACTTTTTTGAATAATAAGAGAGATAGGTGTGTTTCAAGTAATAACAGTGAAATGTAAACCGTGCAAGTTGAAGAGTTTGAATCAAATTAGGGATGGGCCAAGCCAGCTCAAGGATCGAAAAGCTGGGTTTGGGCATGCCCGAAGCTCATGGTTGCAGGTCAGCTTGGACTGCTTAGTTATTGTATCATGTCAGGCCATCAACTTCATGCTTCATGGACACCTAACCTAATGTCCATCCTTATTCAAAACCCTCAATATTTTTTTTTTCTAATATTTCTGAAACCCTTGGAAACCCACCAAGGATTTTTAAAGGAGCCGTTTTGCCGGAGTCTTGCCGACTAAGATGATGTATATATATGTGTGTATGTATATAAATGGTGTGATAAAGTTGTGTTTTGGTTGAGTTAATCCCTGATACCTCACTCATATTGGGTCAGTTCACGGATCAAAAGGCCAGCCCAGGCCCAGCTCGTCACAGGCCGCGTACCAAGCTTCCCATTATAATTAAGTTAATTATAATCTTACCTTTCTATTTTCACTTGATGTTGTCCTACTAAAAACAATACTCTTTCGGATAACCTGGGGGGCCTCATGAAATTCATTCATGTGTTATGTAAACTTAATTTTTATGTTTATGTTCATTTCACATTTTCAACAAAAAGAACTAATTATTAATCATAAAAATATATTTTTAGTTTACATATTTTCAAAGTCATCCATCACTACAACAATCAGCATCATTAGTTTACATATTTTCCAAAGGCCCCAAACCCTCGCTATAGGCCTTGTGTCCCAAATTAATCGTGCCATAGTCCTTGATAATATCAATCATGCTTTTGTTTGCCAAAGTTAATCTCATCAGATGGGTAATGAGTATGACTTGGTTCCTGCATCTTATGAGAAGCATGAAGCAAACAACAGACTGATCACTAGTGTTTACATTATGAGGGAGAGATAGGCCATATATTGTACAAAGTTTCTTCATTGAAAGAAGGAAATTAAACTGCTTCTTTGTGATGATGAACAACTTGCAACCCCAGACATGGCGAATGCAAGAAACATCTCCTTTGCACCCATTTTCAAGGAGGTCCGATCATCTTCCACCACCAAACTTGCATATGAACCTGCCAGATTTATCTTCTATCTCCAGTGTTAATTGCCACCTTTGATCACCGTTTTCTTCCACGCCGTGACCTAAAAACAAAGAAAAGGTTCAACACGATGTTTGAAATATTAAAAACACAAATATTATTGGCCGAATACTAGTCTTCTACTTTTAACATTGTACATTATAAGAAGCTTCTTGTGAATAACTTTACTCATGAGGAATGATACGATGAAGGAGAACAAGAAAGAAATATTGTCGATGGAAAGACTCACATTATTTGCAAAAAATCAAGACATTATATACAGTAACTTTACAACAGTTTAATTACAAAGTCAATAAACTTTACAACGGTAAGGAGTGAGCTCTCCTTTCCTCACAAGTCAAAGTTTCCAAAATAAATGAGTTTGATATTTGAGGCAAGTTGAAGGGGAGATGTTGAGATGAACGTTGAGACGAATGGCCCTCTTATGGAAAGGTGGCAATTGGCAGTGGTTGAGCAGGTGGGGATGGACCTAATCTTGTGCATTTGTTTCCTTTAACACTCTCCCTTCAAACAGGTGTGTAAAGATTGACAACACCAAGTTTGAGCAATAGATGGAAAAAACCTTCTTTTCCTAATGTTTTAGTAAATAAGTCTACTAGTTGGTCTTTGCTTCGTATGTAACATGTGTGTATTGTCCCCTCGAACAATTTTTCTCACACAACGTGACAATCTAGTTCAATATGTTTTGTGCGCTCATGGAAAACTAGATTTGCAGCTATATGTAATGCTGTTTGGTTGTCACAGAAAACCGTTGCTGGATGTAGTTGACTAACTCCAAAGTCATTCAATAGATATCTTATCCGTGTTATTTCGCATACCACATTAGTCATGGATCTATATTCAGCTTCAGCAGAGGATCGTGACATCATATGTTGTTTCTTTGACTTCCAAGATATGAGAACTGGACCAAGGAACACACAATAGCTAGTGACACATTGTCGCGTTTGATGGCAAGTAGCCCAATCTGAACCACAAAAGGCACTTAACTGCATATTATTCTCTTTACTCATTAGGTTGCATTGGCCCATATTTTTCTTAGATATTGAATAACTCGAAATGCCACTTGAAGGTGGGGTATGCATGGTTGTTGCATGAACCTGCTTAGGATGTGCACGGTGTATTGTGTATTTGGGTGTATAATGCTGAGATAGATTAGTCTCCCAATAAACCAACGATATTGTGTTGGATTTTCTATGTAGTCTCCATGATCTTCGTCCAACCCATGCTTTTGTTCCATTGGCTTTTATGCTGGTTTTGCTCCCAAGAGACTTGTTTCATGAATAATATCTAGAGCAAATTTTGTTATGAGAGATATATACCTTTTAAAGAATGAGTGATTTCAATTCCCAAAAAATATTTAGGTTTGCCTAAGTCCTTCATGTGAAATTTTTTACATAGAAATGATTTAAAATGATCAATTTCATCCTTTATATTTTATGCAATTATCAAGTCATCAAGGTATACTAAAATGCAATAAAAATTTTATCACGCTTGAAAGTGAATAAAGAGTGTTCAGCTTTAGATTGCATAAATCCATAATCTTCTAGAGCAGTTGAAAGCTTATGAAATCAATTTCTTGGAGATTGTTTTAAACTGTAAAGAGATTTATGTAACTTGCATACCTGATTCTCCCCCTATTTGACATACCCTTGAGATATTTGCATGTAGACCTCTTCATGCAAGTCGCCATGTAAAAACGTATTAGCGACGTCCATTTTTGCGATCGGAGCGAATGTTTCATTATAGTCCAATCCCTCTTGTTGAGTGTATTGTATCATTTGGCCACCAGCCTAGCCTTGTAACGTTCTATGGATCCATCTCATTTTAGATTAATTTTGTAAACTCATTTGCACCTGATTGGTTTTACTCCTATTGGACATGATGTAATAGTCCAAGTCTTGTTTTCTTGTAAAGCACAAATCTCGCTATCCATGGTGTCTCAAAGTTTTTTGGCTCAGATTTAGAAACAAGAGATGTGAGAAAAGAAAAATGATTACTGAAAAAACCATGAAAAGAAAAATGAATTTTCTTATAGGATACCTCATTCCTTTTTGTTGACCTGATTTGGAGATGTCGTTGATTGAGGGTGAGGTAAGAAGTGAACATTGTAAATCCTTTAACCATGTTATAGGTTTCTTACACAAGTAGATCTCCTAGGTACCAAAGATGGATCTGGATCTGGATCTTTATCTGAATCTAGATTTAGATCTAGATCTGAATCTGGATTTGGATCTGGATCAAACGAAGATAGGTTTGGTTCATTGTTATCTATGTGCTCTTCATCTGTTTGATCAACTTGTACATGTCGTTCATGTGTGGGTTAATGAAAAACATTAGTTCATAGGTCCATGTGTTCTAGATTAAGGTGGGTAGTAAGGGACGTTCTATTCCTTATACCTTGTGTAGGATAAATATCTAGATCATATAGAACGGGTAGAACAACATCTTTTTCACCAACTTTTTTATTTTGAAAAGGAAAACTATTTTCACGAAAGATTACATCGCGAGTAGAAAACACATTGTGTGTCTCAAGATCATACAAGCTATAGGCTTTTTGTCCTTCAGGGTATCCAATGAAAATGCACTTATTCGCTCTAGTGTCAAATTTGTCTTTGTTTTGGCATGTATTTGTGGCATAACATAAGGTTCCAAAAACTCAAGGGTGTTTAATCTTTGGTTTTTTTCCAAATAATATTTCAAAAGAGGATTTTTCATTAAGTTTTGATGACGGTATGCGATTAATTAGATAGGTGGCTGTCAAAACACATTCACCCCAAAAATGCAAAGGTAAATTAGATTCAAAACGTAAGGCCCTTGCAACTTCAAGAAGATGGCGATGTTTACGTTCCGCTATGCCATTTTGATTTAAGGTAACCACACAACTATGTTGATGAGTGGTACCTTGTTTTTGTAAAAAATCTTTTATTTCATATAAAAAAATTCAGTCTCATTATCCATTCGCAAAGATTTAGCTTGACAATTAAATTGTGCTTTAACTAAAGCAAAAAAAAAAAAATTGATAAGATGTAATGCTTCATATTTACGTCTCATTAATATATATCAAGTCACAGGAGAGTAATCATCTATAATGCTAAGAAAAAAATGTGCATTAGAAATAGCGAATTGAACATAAGGGCCCCAAAGATCACAATGAATTAAATCAAAAGGATGCATAGTAGATATTTCACTTAAATCAAATTTCAGTCGAGTTTGTTTTGCTCGATGGCGAGCATCACATACATAGTCATTATTCAAGTCAAAGTTTAAATCCACTATCTTTAAGCGAGAATGCGAAATGTGACATAATCTTTTATGCCAAAGTTCATGAAAGAAACGACAAGGCATGCTTGAACACATGGTGATCTTTGTTGCATGATTTTATGTTTTGAAGCATATTTTCATCAGTGCCCTGGAGGGTACCCAATGAGTTTGAAACACTTTCCTTTAATGTGTCTAATTTTTGGGCAGTGGCTACAAACAGGCTTATTTTGTCGTCCTCCTTTATTCTTATAAAATCTGCCATAGTTAGCATAATGACTGGTTCGTTTAACATGCTCAGTTTGTTTGACTGTCAAGGTTGCAGTCCCTCTATTAGCTGAATCAGAAAACCGTGTCTCACACTGTTTTTTTTCTTGGAGGACCATTGCATAAACTTTGTTGACATTGGGAAGGGGATCAAGAAGTAAAATATGGCCTCTAATAGCATTATAAGAATCATCGAGACCCATTAAAAATTGGATAACACGTTTCCTTTGGAGTTGTTCCGAATATGATTTCATTGTCCCACAAGAACGCACGGGGACGAGAGAATATGAACAGAGCTCGTCCCAAAGAGATTTTAATTTGGTATAATATAATGCAACAGTCATAGTATCCTGTTGTAGACGGCTGATAACACTCTGGATTTGATAGATTCGAGGTGCGAGACTTTGAGTACATCGTTCTTGCAAATCTTCTCAGACCTCTCTAGCATTAGTTGAATATATAATACTCTCTACAATATCTTTGTTGACTGAATTTAAGACCCAAGATAGTATCATATTATTAGATTGAACCCCTAGATGATAGCTCAGATCTTCCTTTTCTGGTTCCTTAATAGAATCAATGAAACCAATTTTGTTTTTTCTGAGAGAGCCATCAACATTGCTCTACTCCACGTCCCATAATTTTCCCATTAAAATGCTAAGAGACCAAGACGTTCCCAGGATTGTCCGAATGGTGAATAAAAAGGGGTTAGACATCATCTGGGACAAATCTGCGCCACTGGGATCAAGATGAACAACATCATTTGCCTTTCGTCTATCACTGTTCTCGTCAGCTCCATGGTCTGCCATTGTCCTCATTGCGTTGATACCATGTGAATAGCTTTACTCATGAGGAATGATACGAAACTTATTCAATTCATGTTCACAAAACAATTTACGCTACTGCAAGATTCACAAAAATTTGTGCTAAATCATGAAGATCTGATTGATGTTCACTCATTTGATTTGATGCAGTAGTTGATGAGAAGTTCTAAATCCTGCTCAAGGCTGTGTCAGTGGCATGAGAAACTATAATTCAGAAATTTGATGTTCTGTGACTATTGTACTGAGTAGGTTATACATAAACCAAATCTACTCGGATACTAATGTTTGTTAAATCATTTAGGTCTTCATGTTCTAAAAGGCTTGCTAATTTTCTAAAAGAATTTCAGAACTTTTCATTGATACCCATCTCAAAATACTTGCAATCTCAGTTATTACTATGCTATGTTGTTTCTGCTGCCAGCACGGTCTCCTTGATGCTAGTAACTGAGACGGCTTACTTAATCTTCGATGTCCACGTCTGAATGGTGAATAAAAAAGGGTTAGACATCATCTGGGACAAATCTGCGCCGCTGGGATCAAAATGAACAACATCATTTGCCTTTCGTCTATCACTGTTCTCGTCAGCTCCACGGTCTGCCATTGTCCTCATTGCATTGATACCATGTGAATAGCTTTACTCATGAGGAATGATACGATAAAGGAGAACAAGAAAGAAATATTGTCGATGGAAAGACTACCACTTTATTTGCCAAAAATCAAGACATTGTATACAGTAATTTTTCAATGGTTTAATTATAACGTCAATAAACTTTACAACAGTAAGGAACGAGTTTGATATTTGAGGCAAGTTGAAGAGGAGACTTTGAGATGAACATTGAAATGGGTGTTGAGATGAATGACCCTCTTGTGGAAAGGTGGCAATTGGCAGCGGACGACGATGGACCTAGTCTTGTGCATTTGTTTCCTTTAACGCTTCTCCATACTTTGCAACTCAATTTTAATAGAAACCTAAGCTTTTTGAGTTTCA
>JAANDH010001972.1:0-12226 GCA_011799765.1 Nymphaea thermarum | reverse complement strand
GGTCAATGATTAAGAGAAAAACAAGGAAAAAATGTTATTGGTTGGTTCAGTTCGAAGTCTAACCCAGATGTTCCAAATCAAATCAATTGTTTCTATTAGCAAAAGGGGAATCGAATGGCTACAGAACAACATGCATGAAAGGAGAAAAAGTAAGAGAAGGGAAAATGAAAAGTAAGAGAAAGAAGAAGAAACGCAAATAACGTGGGAATGTTTCTGATAGGTAAACATAAACTTATATTATAGCCCTTAGCTAATACATGATTGGAAAAGAATTAGGGATATGGAGGTCAAATGAGAAAGAAGTTCAAAACATGGGAAGTCGGATTTGGTAATTATTTCTGGATGACTTTATTCAGATCTCAACATGGACCCGTTTCTTAACTACAGGACCACTGAAACGACCGTGCAATTAAATCCACATTTTTTGTTAACAATCAAATACTCTCCTTTAGTAGCAATTTTTTTTACACTAGGCATCTCGACTTCTTTACACTTTCCATGTAGGCACAAATATTTCTATTTGAATTATGTTTCCATGGTTATGATTCCCGGTGCATGGTTTGCACCAGACCTTGGGCATCTTGACTCTTTTATGCTTCTAATTTCAGTGAAGCTTTTTATAGGAAAGAGATTGACAAATTAAAATAAAATAAAAAACTTGGTTTGTAAAATAGACCAACTGGATGTAACTGGAAATGAACTTATGTGAAAGAGGGAGAGTTAGAATCTAGTACTTAACACTAAATGCTCCATTCAACCCTTAGCTACTAAGATATCCTAAATAACTAGAATCATAGCCTTGACTCGGGAGCCACCAAGTGTGTACTTCGATAATTCTCACTTATTCCTGAAATGATTTGGCTACTGAACGGCCCCGTATATGGGTGTGCTAGAGCCACCAAGTGTGCCCCGTGTATGGGTGTGTTTCCACACTCACTCGATTTTTAAGTTATCGCATACTCTTTAACCCGTTTAGGCTTACGGCGAAGGCGCCTTGGAAATTTGAACTTGGATATTGGCACTCTGAGCATTGGTATGGTTGTGCCATCACTCGGTCCCAAAATATATATATATATATNTAGAGCCACCAAGTGTGTACTTCGATAATCAATTAAACTTGTTAAGAGCTTTGATCTCTCGTCAACGATGGGCTTGTACAGTTGTACTCTTATTTGAGAATGGAAGACTCCCAGAAGAACAGCCATTGGTCAGTAAATTATGAAAGAAACACTGACGCTCACTGTTCATAACCATAGAATCACGGGCCATGACGTTGTGCAAAAGTAAGGAAGGAATAGTAGATTGCATTTAAAGATTTCTGTTTCGAATATTGAATTTGATTCTGAAAATCATAAACAACTTTTGAAATTTCACTTGAAAAAATCATTCGAAATTCATTTAGCTAAATTTTGAACCCTTTGTACCCTTGCTGATAAAATGGAAAACCTCCAAAAGGGCTTACTGAGAATTTGTAATAAGGGCAACAGCGGACTGAGAGATGTTGTCCCTGTAAATGGCAAAATTACCCTTGTGATTAAACCTTATGAACACAATTGCCATGCCAGGTGACATAACATGAAAACACTCTACCTATGAAAGAAATCACAAGAGGATGATGCAAGTTCCAGAATTATTTTGTTATTTCATCAAAATAGTTGCTGGAATGGAAATTCCAATTCATCAAACACTATTTAACATGAAACTTTGATATATTATTTAATTGCATGTTTAATTGGAATAAAGTTTATAGAATCAATAAGCAATATTCTAGCGTCTCGAGAGCCCCAGAATATGAGTAAAGCCTAGTTATAAGACCTCAATAAGAGGGGCCTTGGTAAGGTTACCGTGAGACTCCCAAGTCCTAACGGTACCTAAAGGCGGCCATTTGAGGCGATTTTGTTATTAAAGTAAGGTTACAACGACGGGTTAAGTGTCACTAATGCCACAAATTGAAGTAGCCTTGCAAGAGAGCCTGGCGGCTAGCATCACGGCATGATACTGAGATGGTGGGATTCAGACCTACCAGGAGAGCTGGGGTTCTGACATGTGGATGGTGGCTACCGAAACAGCTAGGCGGATTCCATAGACTTTAGATAGATGGTGAGCAAGGGGGGAGAGAGAGAGAGAGAGAGAGAGACTATAATTGATTAAATGTTAATTACTTAATCAATTAATTGGTCCCATCTCTCTATATTATTTTTTTCAAAACGATGAAAGTTCGGACGGTGCTAAATACGATCTAAAGGTCAGCTCATTTATAAATTAAATTAATAGGGGAGTTCTTACTCTCGTGCAGGTTTCCAATTTGGCGAGGAAACGTAGGCGCAATTGCATGTGAACTTGTGTACGTCGCAAGAAATAAATTGTGTTCTTCAAGCTATCTAAGTTATTCCAAAACCCTTCATTCATGAATTTGAACACGGCTCTCTATCTGGGTGTGCAATTACTGCCCAAAGAGAACAGGAGCTTGCCCCTTTCCTTTACCTCTAGCATCTGGAGGTTGTACCAGTAGTACTCTGTCAACTTGTGCTATAGGCCATGAATATAAAGCCCATGCAAATTGAATTGATGATATGTGGTCTTATGGCCGTCAATTCAACCAGCTACGCCATGCTTGCGAGCCATGAAAGAAACCTCTTAGCTTATAAGCAGGGGCAAAGGCCAATTCTGGCAAAGTATAGGTAATTACCCACACAAACCACAAAAAGTAATTGTGTTTATGTTGACACTAAATACACTTTTTATCATTTACATGTTGATGCCCTTTAGTTAGAAGTTTATATGTGCATATCATTTACATGTGCATATCATATTTTGCAATATAGAGATGAAATTTCTATAGCAAGTTTAATTTATTCCGAATACCTGCATAACTTCATACAAAGCCACTTGCCAACGTCACTTGCATTAGATTAACAAAGCAGTTACATATGGTAATGGAGCTAAGTGTGAGCAATCCACAAAAAGTTCATTAGAATCTAGTTGAACTTCCAGCCATATCTGTTCGTTCTTCCCAGTCAAAGCAATGCGAGAGGAGATGACGGATGCATGCCCTCCTGTGATCACCGCTGGAAGCGCTGTGATGAGTAAAGCAAGAGGAGATGACAGATGGATGCCCCCTGTGATCACCGCTGCAAGCGCTGTGATGAGTAGAGAAATCGCCAAAATATAACGGCTGTCATTAATTTTCAGACAAAAACCAAACAACAGTCAGTGCAAAGAGAGAATCAATGCGAAGGTCATCAGGCAAAAGGCTGCAGTCAAAGGGAAGCAGAGCCAATGTGCGGCCAGCTCCTTCACCATGGCCACCTGCACCAGAACAATGATCCCGCCAAACTGGATAGCAATAACTGCCAGTCCCATGGAATCCCAACTAAACCGAGCCGCGGAAGGATCGGACGTGGGCAAAGAATGAGGGGATCAGGGAGACAAAGAAGCAAACAAAGGCAATTGATCGAGGGAGGATGAAGAACGAGGGGAGCAGGGGGACAAAGAAGCAAGCGGCGAGAATTGATTGGGGGAGGACGAAGAATGAGGGGAGCAGGGGGACAAAGAAGCAAGCGGCGACAATTGGTCGGGGGAGGAGAAGATTTGGAGCTGTGAGGAGTTAGGATCCTCTGAGACAGCGCCAGCTTCGAGGTCGTCTGCATTGCCACTCCCTGGCTTCCATTGAAGACACTGGAGCATGTTCTTTCAGGCCTGAGAGAGCCTCCCACTTCCAGGCATTTTTTCTGAACTACGTTGGTAAGAGCTCAAACCCACTCTGTAAAAGCTGACTTGTGCCTCTTACGGGATCCCACGGACTTATAATGAAACCCGCTTATAAAAAAAGAAACACACTTATAAGAAAGAAACTTGCTACACGGTTGCTTCATTACTGTTAATTACTGTTTTAGGAATGCAACTAAGAACACTTTGTTAATGTGACGGTGATGACTTGATGTAGGTGATGTTGGTGGATTTGAAAAGTTTCAATATGCTTCACAGGCAGAGCCATCACGCACTTGCACAAGAGTTGCAGCTGGTGAAGAATCCCATCTTCACCAAGCATATAACTGCCATCGAGCATATAAGTTGGCATTTCTATCTCCATAAATAAAGTTGGAAGTGCTTTACAATATGAAGCTGCTTCCAGTAATGCACCTCCTGTTGACAGGGCAAATGAATGGCAGTCCACTTATATGCTTGATGAAGATGGGATTCTTCATCAGCTATGCGCAACTCTTCTAAAAGCGCGTGATGGCTCAGCCTGTGAAGCATATTGAAACTTTTCAAACCCACCAACATCACCTACATCAAGTCATCACTGTCACATTAACAAAGTGCTCTAAGTTGCATTCCTAAAACAGAAATTAATAGTAATGAAGCAACCGTGTAGCAGGTTTCTTTCCTATAAGTGCATTTCTTTTTTATAAGCGGGTTTCATTATAAGTCTGTGGGATCCCGTACGAGGCACCCATCAGCCTTTACAGAGTGGGTTTGAGCTCTTACCAACGTAGTTCAGAAAAAATGCCTGGAAGTGGGAGGCTCTCTCAGGCCTGGAAGAACATGCTCTGGTGTCTTCAATGGAAGCCAGGGAGTGGCAATGCCGATGACCTCGAAGCTGGCGCTGTCTCAGAGGATCCTAACTCCTCACAGCTCCAAATCTTCTCCTCCCCCGATCAATTGTCGCCGCTTGCTTCATTGTCCCCCTACTCCCCTCATTCTTCGTCCTCCCCAGATCAATTTTCGCCGCTTGTGTCTTTGTCCCCCTGCTCACCTCATTCTTCATCCTCCCCCGATCAACTGCCGCCGCTTGCATCTTTGTCTCCCTGCTCCCCTCATTCTTTGCCCACGTCCGATCCTTCCGCGACTCGGTTTAGTTGGGATTTAGTGGGACTGGCAGTTAATGCTATCCAGTTCGGTAGGACAATTGATCTGGTGTAGGTGGCCTTGGTGAAGAAGCTGGCCGCACTTGACTGCAGCCTTTTGCCTGATGACCTTCGCATTGATTCTCTCTTTGCACTGGCTGCTGTTTGGTTTTTGTCTGAAAATTAATGACAGCCGTTATATTTTGGCGATTTCTCTACTCATCACAGCGCTTTCAGCGGTGATCACAGGGGGCATCCATCTGTCATCTCCTCTCGCTTTACTCATCACAGCGCTTGCAGCGGTGATCACAGGAGGGCATGCATCCGTCATCTCCTCTCGCTTTCCTTTGACTGGGGAAGAACGAACATATATGGCTGGAAGTTCAACTGGATTCTAATGAAGTTTTTGTAGATTGCTCACACTTAGCTCCATTACTATATGTAACTGCTTTGTTAATCTAATGTAAGGGACGTTGGCAAGTGGCTTTCCATGAAGTTATGCAGGTATTTGTAACAAATTAAACTAACGATAGAAATGTTCTCTCTATATTGCAAAAAATGATATGCACATGTAAATGATATGCACATGTAAATGATATGCACATATAACTGATTCTCTCATCATGAATCACATAACTCCAATTAAAAGTACTCATTTCAGCCTCATCTCCCCGCACCTTAACCTCAGTCATCTCAACCTGCATTTAACCTAGGCTCAATCATTACCCTGCCACTATGTGTTGGTTTTATTTGTTATTAGATTAACAGCAAAATTCACAGGATATCTGTGTTTTGTAAAGAAAATTGAGCGGTTCATACAGTAATTTTCACAAAAAAAAAGAAAAAAAAAAGAGAACGAATGCCCTGAGGATCCTGAATGTGGTACTAACTACCATGAGTCCCTTACCCACGTTGAAGACAAGGATATGGAGATTTGGAGGATGTCAACTCTACCAATTTGCTGCTGGACTACGAGATTTGCAGCTACAGTCAAGAGTATGCCAGATGGTTGACCTATCAGCTCTAATCAAGGATGAAAATAGCTTGGGTCTTGGTCAGTTATCTTTGAGTTTATGGTCATCTCTGAATTGATCCATATCCAATTTCCACACACTGTTTCATGTTCCATTGGTGGTAGTGAATAAGCTGAATGAACCAATCTTATCATGTCCAAACTTGGTTGTTTTTTAGTGAGCTGAACTAAGAGACCATAGGGAACTTTTGGTTTCGAAAAGAGTTTGCCTTTCTCACAAATAAAATTACCAAACATTCCACGCGCGTTAGATGTTTCAAGTATATATATTAATGTTTTTGTATTTTATACTTCCAAATCCATGACATCCATCATATTTTAAATTTTCCTTCCTAAATGACACTTGTACATCATAAGGGTAAAGAGTCGTTGAAAAAGACGAGGGCATTGCCATATAGGAGGAGTGCTATATTGGAGAGGATCAAAACTAGGACTGAGCTGGAAGAAACCAAGAAGGGTTCTTCCGGTCCCAAGAGAAAGGAAAATTTCCACTTGTCGTGTTCTTGTCGTATGTAAAATCTGAAATGACATTTTTCCTTCCGTTATTATTTTTTGTAATAAAGTGGATAACACAAATTTGAAAATTTATTTGTGATTCAATCAATGTTTGGTTCTTATAGAACTTTCTTTTGGCGAGTGACTTGACCTCCGTGAAAAAGTTGCCAGCATACTAGTTGTGGATCCCAGCCATTGTTAATGGCCAAATTCTTTTCTTTAAACTTAGTCATCCTCTCTGGACTCTTGTAACTATGAAAGTTCTGGTAGTAGACCCACCAAAGAATATGAGCAACTCTTTTCTCCCAAAATTTCTTTTGCAAGTTCTTGTAGAAAGGCAGTCATACTATAGTTTGTACAATGCTGAAAATGGAACTGACCACATGACACAGCCCAATGGCTTATAGACTCTGAGTTGTTTTCCTCTGTAATATCTTTAGTTCATTGGCTGGATATGTTATTCCACTTCAACAGAATACTTTGCATCTTATACTCAATCATGGAGATGCAAATTGCATGAGAAGAGTTCCAAGTAGTGATTGAATATTTTTTCCTGAAACTTGTTACTCAATATTAATAGCTGCAAATGTACTTTCCTCTTGGTCTTCTCTCAAGTCTCAAGTACATCTGAAACTTGCTTATCGACATGTACCTCATAAATGATCACATAAGCATAAACCAATATTGCCAAGCAGCAACAAGATCCAGAATTCCATCAGCATATACAATTTCAGCTTCAAGCTGTTGGAAAAAAAAAATGAATTGAACAACAAAAAGCCTTGAGGAATGGGAATGAAAACACAAAGACTGAAATATTTGTCCACTTTAATGTGCGTACTTATGCATGAAGGCACCTAATGGTAAGACCACAATCATGATCAAAATATCAAGACACGTAAATGCTCTAAGCATCTTTATGAATTCATCATACCAATTCTAGACAAAGGAAATGCAGACGGTGAATCTCAACCAAATACAGAGGATGAATCTTGATGAAATGCAAATGATGCAAAATAAAGGCTCAAAAAGAGAAGACAAACATATTCACGTGGTTCCATGGATTGAATCACCTAAGGACATGTGAAAGGTACTTCCACCATGCCATACCATGTGACAAGCTTCTTTATAATATAGTGGAGTGTCAACTCAGTCCTCAACTTTATTTTAGGAGAGCTGGATACAAGATTTCCATTATGGTCATCAACAAATTTTTTAACATTAGTATTTAAGATTTTTTTTGCTGGATTTATTAGCACTCCAAGGTCATCAGATTGACTTGCCTCTTTCTTGTTGAAAGCATCCATCAGCTTCCTCAATTAATGCATGTTTTCTAGGCAACACGATCGACTGAGTAATTGTTTTATTTGCAATTTGTTGAGCCAACTAGATTTTATCTCTCAATATCTTTTCTTCCCATGATTTCTTTCTCAATCTGTTGAGCCACCTGGATTGCATTTCTAAATACCTTTTCAACCAAATCTAGTTACATTCATAGATTGACTTGGATTACTGGACAAAGGATGTTTTAGACTGCACAATCTCAAATGGTTCATAATTAATGGTTTTAGAAATTCACAATTTCCAAAAATGACAAACTTAATTTCCTTAACTGCTAAATGTGAGCGGAAATAAGTGGGGCTAACCTAGCTCTTGAATGATATTAATGTAAATCACAATATTACTATTCTTAATGGAGCACATTAGCTGAGCTTGAGGGAGGTAGGGCTGTTGGAGCACAAGTCAAGCTTGCGCAGCCATGCTTGAACTCAACTCACCGTCCTTGACCCAAGAATAGAGCTACAGATTGTTTTGGGCAAAGCTTCATTTGAGTGCTGAACCCTTGTTTATATGTGAAAACTTTTGACAACAAATGATGGTTTACTTGGAAAGATATACTTGCCTCTGTTTTAAAACATGGGACAAAAGAAATGGGAAATGGGACCCGACCTATCGGTACGAGCTTTGGCTGTTCCTCGTGCTCTCACCAGGAGAAACCAACTCAAGGGTTGAGCAATGCATAAGCATTAACTATGTGTTTCAATATAGACCTAGAAATGTCTATATGAATGCATGCTGATTTGAAATAAGCATGTTTTAGGAAAATGATGCAATAAGCAAGTAGAAAAACACATGATTGGAAAACCCTAAGTAGACCTTTAGGGTTTTAGAAATACACATAATATTCTTAGGAAAAGCCTTTCATCATGGGGTTCTTGCATGCATCCTAAATCTACCTGATGCATGAGTTTCAAAAATAGATGGCATAAAAATTATGTTTGAAAAGAGATGTAAAGATGGTTAAACTTAGATTTTAAAAGAAATAAAGTCTGGGATCAGGCTAAAGGGGCATTGAAGTCCAGTCCTAATTGGAACATAGTTCTCATCTTCAGAGTTGGATCCAAGGTCAATTCTGAGGGTCGACTCTGGCAGGGTATGGTTTGAAATGATGAGGAAAATTAATCATAAATTTAAAATTTAAATTTAATAGGAACTTTGAAATTCATTTTGAAAACAAGGGCATTTAAATGATATGGTATGCAAGAAGAATTCCTGCATCTTAAATAGGACAACCTAACTAACTAGAGGAAAAATGAAAGTTTCTCTAGCTTAAAGTGGACAATCAGGGAATCTTTGAAAATTCATTTTCAAGCAGAAAATATCATGGCCAAATCTAGAGAAGGGATGATCAATTGACTTAAAGAGGCCGGTAAATGGACTCACATCTGATTGAGCTAAAATAAAAGCCTAAATTGGGGGATGACCTAGCATTTTGATGTTTGAATGAGTAAAATTTAACGAGGAATTTAGAAAACCCTAACTTGCATGCCTCTAAATTTGGAAAAGAATGTGTTTCTTGGAAAAATTTAGAGGAGATGAACCTCTTCATGTTGCACCTATGGGCAAAGGACGTAAATTGAATTCATCTTTCTTGATTTTTGTTGGGGCTTACATTGTTTTTAGCATGAATGGAAAGTAACATGTACGTATATGCATGAATACTATATGATGCATGCCCATTTAATATAGATAGAAATATTTCAATAAAATACAAATAATATAATTTATATGGTACATATAAAAATATAAACAAATGGACATTGGTGTACACATTCTCATATCACATCTATGACATGAACTTGTTGCCAGTAGTGTCTTACGCTTCATTGAGCCACCAAAAATAACACAAATATGACATGCAACTAAAAATAGCTTGGTTCACAACGTTCATGTTTGACTTCAATAAACTAGGCAAACAGGGTCACATGAAACGAAATTTGGGACATTGGCTCTAGACAGGCCCTAGGGTTGGTTGGAGGCAATGGAATCCATATCGGAGTCCTAGAGTAAAAGAAAGAGAGTCAATAAGTTCTTACAAGTTCCCGATTTCAAGGAATCCTAAAATTCAGGAAAACATGTTTTGCCAGAACAAAGTGAGAGATAATCAAATGAACACGATTTCCAGAAAATTTTGGTGTAGCTATGGGACATGATCTGAAGCTTTCTAGGGACATGTGGATCATAAAAAACTATGTTTGGAACTTGAAGTTACGGCTTCCGTAACACAAGCTATTTTTTGGTTCTTTGCAAAAGCAGAAAGTACAATTCAAAAGAGGTGAATGGTTGCCTCTAATAGTACAGGGGACTAATAACATCAAGCTTCGGCCTTGCTCTGGGTTTGCCTTCCAAATCAGACCGACGTCACCCATATATATATATATATATATATATATATATATATATATATATATATATAAAACTGAGTCTGAACTTTACCTAGGGTAAGTTGTTTGGTAAGATGGACAGAACACCACGCCTCCTCCCTAATGTCTTTTTGCATGGGGTCCACTAACCTGTGTTTGCATTGGCACACAAGAATGGATGCAGCATCAATACTACTTGTCTATTGCAAGCATCATTACTACTTGTCTATTCCAAGGAACTGTTTACTGATGTTCCCGTAACCAGTGTCACAAAAATCAAGTTTTTTTGAAAAATATGCGATATATAGAATTGTCGTTTAAAATTTTGAACATGTTTAAAAAAAACATTAAAAATATAAAATACACAAAAACAAGTGTTTTTAACTCATTTTTTCATGTTTTTTTCATTTTTCTTATTGCCAAAATGTTTTTTTTTTATTTTTTTATTTGTTGCAAATCTATTTATTTTATGTTTATGTTATTAGTTTCTTACTTATTTTATTTTTCTCTCACATCATTGCCTCTACTGGAGGAATGCGTTAGAATAAGGAGATGAGAGATGTGCATGTGGCCAATTTGGTTTTTTAGCCTGGTGTGCTGTTTTTAAGGGGATTGATGGTTGATCATATAGAGAGATAAATATTTGCAGAGAAGGCTGTATGAGAGGAAAATTTAAAGCCTAATGCCTCTTCTTTAGGTTGCATTTGATTACTATAGACCTGAGATCTATGGTGATATGCTGATCTCAGCTCCACGGTTTTCAGGTCCAACCCCTTTGGATCGGACAGCAATCATGTTTTTCACAATGTAGCTTGGATTTGAGATCAATGTTTGGGAGATTGATTATAAAATCCATAGTTTGTTAAAACTGTGAATTTCAACTATCGTTGATTTCAGTTCCCCTTAGACTTGAGATCCATAGAAATCAAATGCAACCTTATGGAAAGATGTTTGGGCAGCACGGAAAAAAGTGATGAGAGATCTTTGCTGGCATTTGCTAATGGATAACTAGTGAAATATTGGCATGATCATTGGAAGAATGAGTTCCTAATTAAGCAGGTACCAGGGGACTGTTTGTGTTTAATTGAGAATGAGTTTGCAGAAGTGCGAAGGAGATGCTCAGAAGAAGAGATGAGGGCATTGATAGAAGGTTGGACAGGATCCCGCTCATAATAGAAAGTCTGCAAACCAATATGTCTTCGTCCTGAGATGTGAAAGTCTGGAAATATACCAACAAGGCCGCTTGTTTCTAGACAATAGATTTGGAGAAAACTTCAAGCGAAAGGTGGTGAAGTGGAATGGAGAAAACACAACGTATTCTTGGCAACTATTGAATAAAATCTACAGCTAAAAACTCCAATTTGGTGAGAATTAAATGCATGTTTTTTTTTTTTTTTGCTTTTTTTCCAATTCAATAATTCTATGGGTGAGTAGGAAGAATATTTCATTCCACTACCCTAAGAGAGTCAATTATCCCACCCAACCTCTCATAGGGACGTCGACTTCGAAGACGAGCGGCAGCGGCACACGCTTCTCTTCCTCCACCGGAGACTCGCGACTGTCGGGGAGCGACGCGGTGTTCTCTGCCGATGAGGCGGCCCCGGAAGGCCAGATCCTGCCGGTGCCCAACCTGAAGGAGTTCACCTTCGCGGAGCTGAAGGTGGCGACGAAGGGAAAATTTCTTATGTAACAAACAGAAGGGGTTTTGGACAATTGGAATTTTATTTCCATTCATTATTTCTAGAATTTTTTTTTTAGAAATTTTTTTCCATTTCCAAATTTCCTGCCATCAAACGGCCCCTCATGGAAAAATCCCGATAGGCATCTGCTCCTGCGATTTCTTTGCCTCTTCTTTGTAGGCTCTTACTCGCGATGACTCCATTAAAGCCATGGAACTCCCACACGAACGTTGCAGACCCAGAAGTGGCCTCTTCTCTCCCCTCCACCTCCACTACGACGCTCCCTTCATTTAGTGCTGCCTTCACCTCTTCGTGTTCTTGCTATAAACCCTCTTGCATCCGGCAGATACCAGGAGGAAGAAAGAGACGAATTGGATAAGAAACGCATGGCTTCATATTGGTTCTGGTTTTGCCTGATATTTTGGTTGTTGGTTTGGGTGTCCACTGGGTCGATTGTGAGTTTCGTAG
>JAANDH010001971.1:6104-27903 GCA_011799765.1 Nymphaea thermarum | reverse complement strand
AATAGAAATGTGATTTATCTGGCTGACGAAGAAGAAGAAGAAAATGATGAAATCATAAGCATAATTACAGAATTATCATCAGAAGCAGACAGACACATCTACATGGTCGGCAAAAAGGGCAAGGAAGTCTTGATTACAGAATCCGAATCAGAACCAGAAGAGTTCGAATGTAAAAGCGAGTTTTGCAATAATTTTGCCTCCGCCAGTCCGTATGAGATTATCCAAGACAACAACAGCAATTTGGATAACTCAACCTCTGAATTAGGGTCAAACATTGAAAGAGGAGTTTACTCAGACAATGAAGTACCAATAGCTCCAAAACAACAAGAGAAGTGGGCGGTCTCAGAAAAGGTCACGAAGGCTCTACTAGACAAAGGTACAATTCCAATTAATTTTTGGGATTTTACACCAAAAAATAGCCTCAAAAATTCTAAGATCAAATAGATTAAGAAGATGTCCTTATTAGACATTTCTATAATTATCCCAGTTCAAATAGCTGCGGATAAAAACAGAAAATGGAAAAAGGGACAAGCCTTCATAGACACTGGTGCCAACATGAATTTTTGCAAAAAAGAGATAATTAGCAACTTGCTATATTATCCAGAAGGAACCAGAGTCGAAACCATGAATGGTGAACGAAGGCTTCACAATTTCGCTTTAAATGTCCGGTAAAGATAGGAGAAAAAACGATCAGTACAAACTTTGTACAGATTGATGATGCCGGACATGATATTGGGATAGGGTCGGTTACTTTGGATGAAATAGGACCCTATACAATTTGCAAAGACTGCATTGTGTTTAGAATAGGAAAGGAACAACAAGTTGTTCCAAGATTGTCAGCCTCTTTCAAACGGATGCAGAACAAAAAAAGAAAGAAAGAGGACATAAAACACAACATGACTTTGCCTCAAATTATGAAGCAAGAACTTGAGTTTGAAGAAGAAGTCGAAAAGATCAAAGCCATTAAGGCTATAAATTTGCTACCAGGCCAAAGAATAGATTGTCTACCTGAATTCAGACAAGTGGTAGAGAAATTAAAATCTTGTTGCGTGGAGCATCCATTACAGTTTTGGGCAAAGGACTCCCCCACAACACATATACCAATTGTGCACAATATTCCTGTACAAAGCAGACCTGTCGTATGTTCGGAACAAGACAGAAAAGAGATATTAGCTGAAATATAGGAAGTTAAAGAGAAGGGTCTTATTCAAAAATCTGAATCTCACTATGCAAGTGCAAGCTTCATAGTTAGCAACCATGCCGAGATCAAGAGAGGAAAAGCAAGAATGGTCATAAACTACATTCCTCTAAACAGTGTGACGGTTGATATAAAGTGACCCTTACCCAACAAAGAAGTCCTAATATAAAAGGCGACTCAGGGAATTTTTTTTTCAAAATTTGACTGCAAGTCAGGATACCATCAGATCAAGATCGCCGAAGAGGACATACACAAAACGACGTTCTGTACTCCTAATGGCCTGTATGATTGGCTAGTCATGCCATTTGGTCTAAAAAATGCTCCATCGCAGTTCCAACGAAGAATGGATGACATCTTCAAGGGTTATGATTTTATCATTAACTATATTGATGATTTTTTGATAATTTCAGAAACTGTTGATGAGCACTTGAAATCACAAGTTTGTATGATAATCAATGAGATTCAACTCATTCATATGATCCCCTATAGTTAATCAAATATTCACTTATTATAATGTCTATAATGAATTATTTAAATGATTAAAATCACTAGTTTATATTGATACAAATGAGACCAATGCATTTGTTTCATCCCTTGTATCTAATCCAATGAGTTTAACTTCTTGTTACATCTATAGTGAACAATTTAAGGGACTAAAATCACAAGTTATTATCAATAGGAGTGGAATTTAAGTGATTCTCTTAATCATACATATCTAATTGAATGTGCTTAACTAGTTGTTACATTTATATTGAATGATTTGGGGGATTAAAATCACAAGTTTAAAAGTTCAAGTGATTCCTTGCTCACTTATATTTAATCTAATGTAACTCGCTTGTTATTACATCTATAATGAAAGATTTAAATCACTGAAATCACAAGTTTATATAAAAATGAATGTGATTCATTTCATTCATATGATCCCTTTTAGTTAATCTAATATGTTTCACTTGTTGTAATGTCTATAACGAATGAATCAAATGATCAAAATCTCTAGTCTATATGGGTAGAAATGGGACAAACGCATTTGTTTGATCCCTTATATCTAATCCAATGAGTTGAACTTATAGTTACATCCCTAACGAATTATCTAAGAAATTGAAATTACAAGTTCATATCAATACGAGAGGGATTTAATGGATTCATTTGATCACACATAATTAATTGAATGTGGTTAACTTGTTGTTACATTCACATTGAATGATTTAGTGGATTGAAATCACAAGTTTGTATGAGAATCAATGAGATTTAACTCATTCATATGATCCCCTATAGTAAATCTAATGTTCACTTGTTATAATGAATGATTTAAATGATTAAAATCACTAGTTTATATTGATACAAATGGGACCAATGCATATGTTTGATCCCTTGTATCTAATCCAATGAGTTTAACTTATTGTTACATCTATAGTGAACGATTTAATGGATTGAAATCGCAAGTTCTTAACGATAGGAGTGGAATTTAAGTGATCCTCTTAAGCACCCATATCCAATTGAATGTGCTAACTTGTTGTTACGTCCATATTGAATGATTTGGGGGATTGAAATCACAAGTTTAAAAGAAAATGAATGAGATTCAAGTGATTTGTTGCTCACTTATATTTAATCTAATGTAACTCACTTGCCATTACATCTATAATGAATGATTTAAATGATTGAAATCACAAGTTTATATGAAAATGAATGTGATTCAACTTATTCATATGATCTCTTATTGTTAATCTAATATGTTTAACTTGTTATAATGTCTATAATAAATGATTTAACGGATTAAAACCACTAGTTTATGTAGATACAAATGAGACCAATGCATTCGTTTGATCCCCTGTAACTAATCCAATGAGTTGAAGTTGTAGTTACATCTCTAACGAATGATCTAAGAGATTGAATTCACAAGTTCGTATCAATACGAGAGAGATTTAATTGATTCATTTGATCACACATACTTTATTGATTGTGGTTATTGTTGTTACATTCACATTGAATGATTTAGTGGATTGAAATGACAAGTTTGTATGATAATCAATGAGATTCAACTCATTCATATGATCCATTATAGTTAATCTAATGTTCACTTGTTATAATGAATGATTTAAATGATTAAAATCACTAGTTTATATTGATACAAATGGGACCAATGCATTTGTTTGATCCCTTGTATCTAATCCAATGAGTTTAACTTCTTGTTACATCTACAGTGAACGATTTAAGGGATTGAAATCACAAGTTCTTATCAATAGGAGTGGAATTTAAGTGATCCTCTTAAGTACCCATATCCAATTGAATGTGTTTAACTTGTTGTTACGTCCATATTGAATGATTTGGGGGATTGAAATCACAAGTTTAAAAGAAAATGAATGAGATTCAAGTGATTTGTTGCTCACTTATATTTAATCTAATGTAACTCACTTGCTATTACATCTATAATGAATGATTTAAATGATTGAAATCATAAGTTTATATGAAAATGAATGTGATTCATCTCATTCATACGATCCCTTTTAGTTAATGTAATACGTTTCACTTGTTGTAATGTCTATGACAAATGATTTAAATGATCAAAATCTTTAGTTTATATGGGTAGAAATGGGACCAATGCATTTGTTTGATCCCTTATATGTAATCCAATGAGTTGAACTTGTAGTTACATCCCTAACGAATTATCTAAGAAATTGAAATTACAAGTTCGTATCAATACGAGAGGGATTTAATTGATTCATTTGATCATACAAAATTAATTGAACGTGGTTAACTTGTTATATTCACATTCAATAATTTAGTGGACTGAAATCACAAGTTTGTATGAAAATGAATGAGATTCAACTTATTCATATGATCTCTTATTGTTATTCTAATATGTTTAACTTGTTGTAATGTCTATAATAAATGATTTAAAGGATTAAAATCGCTAGTTTATGTAGATACAAATGAGACCAATGCATTCGTTTGATCCCCTATAACTATCCAATGAATTGAACTTGTAGTTACATCTCTAACGAACGATCTAAGAGATTGAAATCACAATTTCGTATCAATACGAGAGAGATTTAATTGATTCATTTGATCACACAAACTTTATTGAATGTGGTTAATTTGTTGTTACATTCTCATTGAATGATTTAGTGGATTGAAATCACAAGTTTGTATGAGAATCAATGAGATTCAACTCATTCATATGATCCCCTATAGTTAATCTAATGTTCACTCGTTATAATGAATGATTTAAATGATTAAAATCACTAGTTTATGTTGATACAAATGGGACCAATGCATATGTTTGATCCCTTGTATCTAATCCAATGAGTTTAACTTCTTGTTACATCTATAGTGAACGATTTAATGGATTGAAATCGCAAGTTCTTATCAATAGGAGTGGAATTTAAGTGATCCTCTTAAGCACCCATATCCAATTGAATGTGCTTAACTTGTTGTTACGTCCATATTGAATGATTTCGGGGATTGAAATCACAAGTTTAAAAGAAAATGAATGAGATTCAAGTGATTCGTTGCTCACTTATATTTAATCTAATGTAACTCACTTGCTATTACATCTATAATGAATGATTTAAATGATTGAAATCACAAGTTTATATGAAAATGAATGTGAGTCATCTCATTCATATGATCTCGTTTAGTTAATGTAATACCTTTCACTTGTTGTAATGTCTATGACAAATGATTTAAATGATCAAAATCTCTAGTTTATATGGGTAGAAATGAGACCAACACATTTGTTTGATCCCTTATATCTAATCCAATGAGTTGAACTTGTAGTAACGTCTCTAACGAATGATCTAAGAGACTGAAATCACATGTTTGTATCAATACGAGAGGAATTTAATTGATTCATTTGATCACACATATTTAATTGAATGTAGTTAACTTGTTGTTATATTCACATTCAATGATTTAGTGGATTGAAATCACATGTTTGTATGAAAATAAATGAGATTCAACTTATTCATATGATCTCTTTTTTTTAATCTAATATGTTTAACTTGTTATAATGTCTATAATAAATGATTTAAAGGATTAAAACCACTAGTTTATGTCGACACAAATGAGACCAATACATTCGTTTGATCCCTTGTAACTAATCTAATGAGTTGAACTTGTAGTTACATCTCTTAGGAACGATCTAAGAGATTGAAATCTCAAGTTCGTATCAATACGATAGGGATTTAATTGATTCATTTGATCACACATACTTTAAATGTGGCTAACTTGTTGTTACATTCACATTGAATGATTTAGTGGATTGAAATCACAAGTTTGTATGATAATCAATGAAATTCAACTCATTAATATGATCCCCTATAGTTAATCTAATGTTCACTTGTTATAATGTCTATAATGAATTATTTAAATGATTAAAATCACTAGTTTATATTGATACAAATGAGACAAATGCATTGGTCTCATTTGTATCCATACAATGAGATTATCATACAAACATGTGATTTAAATCCACAAAATCATTCAATGTGAATGTAACAAGTTAAACACATTCAACAAAATATGTTTCAACCAATGAATCGATTAAATCTGTCTCGTTTTGATACAAACATGGGATTTCAATCTCTTAGATCATTCGTTAGAGATGTAACTACAAGTTGAACTCATTGGATTAGTTTCAAGGAATCAAACGAATGCATTGGTCTCATTTGTATCTACATAAACTAGTCATTTAAATCGATTAAATCATTCATTATGGACATTATAACAAGTCAAACATATTAGATTAACAATAAGGGATCATATGAATAAGTTGAATCTCATTCATTTTCAAACAAACTTGTGATTTCAATCCACTAAATAATTGAATGTGAATGTAACAACAAGTTAATCACGTTCAATTAATTATGTGTGATCAAATGAATCAATTATATCCCTCTAGAATTGATACGAACTTGTAATCTCAATATGTTAGATCATTCGTTAGGGATGTAACTACAAGATCAACTCATTGGATTAGATATAAGGGATCAAAGAAATGTGTGGGTCCCATTTCTACCCATGTAAGCTAGAGATTTTGATCATTTAAATCATTCGTTATGGACATTATCACAAGTGAAACATATTAGATTAACTAAAAGAGATCATATGAATGAGATGAATCACATTCATTTTCATACGAACTTGTGATTTCAATCTTTTTAATCATTCATTATAGATGTAACAACAACTGAGACACATTAGATTAAATATAAGTGAGCAATGAATCATTTGAGTCTCGTTCATTTTCTTTTAAAGTTGTGATTTCAATCCACTAAATCATTCAATATAGACGTAACAACAAGTTAAGAACATTCAATTAGATATGTGTGATCAAGAGAATCACTTAAATCCGACTCGTATTGATAGGAACTTGTGATTTCAATCCATTAAATCTTTCACTATAGATGTAATAAGAAGTTAAACTCATTGGATTAGATACAAGGGATCAAACAAATGAATTGGTCTCATTTGTATTCATGTAAACTAGAGATTTTGATCATTTAAATCATTCGTTATGGACATTATAACAAGTGAAACATATTAGATTAACTTAAAGGGATCATATGAATGAGTTGAATCTCATTCATTGTCATATAAACTTGTGATTTAAATCCACAAAATCTTTGAATGTGAATGTAACAATAAGTTAACCACATTCAATGAAATATGTGTGATCAAATGAATCAATTAAATATCTCTCATATTGATACAAACTTTGTATTTCAATGTCTTAGATTGTTCGTTAGAGATGTAACTACAAGTTCAATTAATTGGATTATTTTCAAGGGATCAAACGAATGCATTGGTCTCATTTGGATCTACATAAATTAGTGATTTTAATCAATTAAATCATTCATTATAGTCATTCTAACAAGTTAAACATATTAGAATAACAATAAGGGATCATATGAATAAGTTCAATCTCAATCATTTTCATACAAACTAGTGATTTCAATCCACTAAATCATTGAATGTGAATATAACAACAAGTTAAACTCGTTCAATTNACAAGTTCAACTCATTGGATTAGTTTCATGGGATCAAAACCATTGCATTGGTCTCATTTGCATCTACATAAACTAGTGATTTTAATTGTTTAAATCATTCAATATAGACATTAAAACATGCTAAACATATTAGATTAACAATAAGGGATCATATGAATAAGTTGAATCTCATTCATTTTCATACAAACTTGTTATTTCTGTCCACTAAATCATTGCATGTGAATACAACAAAAAGTTAACCACGTTCAATTAATTATGTGTGATCAAATGAATCAACTAAATCCCTCTCATATTGATATGAACTTGTAATTTTAATCACTTGAATCTCATTCATTTTTTTTAAGGTTTTAATTTCAATCCACTAAATCATTCAATATAGATGTAACAAGAAGTTAAGAACATTCAATTAGATATGTGTGATCAAGAGAATCACTTAAATTCCACTCGTATTGATAGAAACTTGTGATTTCAATCCCTTAAATCATTCACTATAGATGTAATGAGAAGTTAAACTCATTGGATTAGATACAAGGGATCAAACAAATGCATTGGTCTCATTTGTATCCTTATAAACTAGAGATTTTGATTATTTAAATCATTTGTTATGTTTGATCGTTTAAATCATTTGTTATGGACATTATAACAAGTGAAACATATTGGATTAAGTAAAAGGGATCATATGAATGAGTTGAATCTCATTCATTTTCTTACAAACTTGTGATTTTAATCCACAAAATCATTCAATCTGAATGTAACAAGTTAAACACATTCAACAAAATATGTGTGATCAAATGAATCAATTAAATCTCTCTTGTTTTGATACAATCTCTTAGATCGTTCGTTAGAGATGTAACTACAAGTTGAACTCATTGGATTAGTTTCAAGGGATCAAACGAATGCATTGGACTCTTTTGTATCTACATAAACTAGTGATTTTAATCGATTAAATCATTCATTATAGACACTATAACAAGTTAAACATATTAGATTAACAACAAGGGATCGGAAGAATAAGTTGAGTCTTATTCATTTTTATACAAACTTGTGATTTCAATCCACTAAATCATTGGATGTGAATGTAACAACAAGTTAACCACGTTCAATTAATTATGTGTGATCAAATGAATCAATGAAATCCCTCTCGTATTGATACGAACTTGTAATTTCAATCTCTTAGATCATTCGTTAGGGATGTAACTACAAGTTCAACCAAGTGGATTAGATATAAGTGATCAAACAAATGCATTGGTCCCATTTCTACCCATGAAAACTAAAGATTTTGATCATCTAATTCATTCGTTATGGACATTATATCAAGTGAAACATATTAGATTAACTAAAAGGGATCATATGAATGAGATGAATCACATTCATTTTCATACAAACTTGTGATTTCAATCATTTAAATCATTCATTATAGATGTAATAACAACTGAGACACATTAGATTAAATAGAAGTGAGCAATGAATCACTTGAATCTCATTCATTTTCTTTTAAAGTTGTGATTTCAATCCACTAAATCATTCAGTATAGATGTAACAACAAGTTAAGAACATTCAAGTCAAGAGAATCACTTAAATGCCACTCGTATTGAAAGGAACTTGTGATTTCAAACCCTTAAATCATTCACTATAGATGTAATAAAAAGTTAAACTCATTGAATTAGGTACAAGGGATCAAACAAATGCATTGGTCTCATTTGTATCCATACAAACTAGAGATTTTGATCATTTAAATCATTCGTTATGGACATTATAACAAGTGAAACATAATGGATTAACTAAAATGGATCATATGAATGACTTGAATCACATTCATTTAATTGATTCATTTGATCACACATATTTAATTGAAGGTGGTTAACTTGTTGTTATATTCTCATTCAATGATTTAGTGGATTCAAATCACAAGTTTGTATGAAAATGAATGAGAATCAACTTATTCATATGATCCCTTATTGTTAATATAATATGTTTAACTTGTTACAATGTCTATAATGAATGATTTAAACGGTTAAAATCACTAGTTTATGTAGAAACAAATGAGGCCAATGCATTCATTTGATCCCTTGAAACCAATCCAATGAGTTGAACTTGTGGTTACATCTCTAACAAATGATCTAGGAGATTGAAATCACAAGTTCGTATCAATACGAGAGAGATTTAATTGATTCAATTCATCACACATATTTTATCGAATGTGGTGAACCTGTTGTTACATTCACCTTAAATGATTTTGTGGATTTAAATCACAAGTTTGTATGAAAATGAATAAGATTCAACTCATTCATATGATCCCTTTTAGTTAAACTAATATGTTTCACTTGTTGTAATGTCCGTTACAAATGATTTAAATTATCAAAATCTCTAGTTTATATCGACACAAATGAGACCAATGCATTTGTTTGATCCCTTGTATCTAATCCAATGAGTTTAACTTCTTATTACATCTATAGTGAATGATTTATTTAACTGAATCTCTTGATCACACATATCTAAATGAATGTTCTTAACTTGTTGTTACATCTATATTGAATGATTTAGTGGATTGGAATCACAACTTTAAAAAAAATGAAAGAGATTCAAGTGATTCATTGCTCACTTATATTTAATCTAATGTGCCTCACTTGTTATTATAGCTATAATGAATGATTTGAATGATTGAAATCACAAGTTTGTATTAAAATGAATGTGATTCATCTGATTTATATGATCCCTTTTAGTTAATATAATATATTTCACTTGTTATAATGTCCATAACGAATGATTTAAGTGTTTCTCTTGAGCACACATATCTAATTGAATGTTTTTAACTTGTTGTTACATCTATATTGAATGATTTAGTGGATTGAAATCACAACTTTAAAAGAAAATGAATGAGATTCAAGTGATTCATTGCACACTTATATTCAACCTAATGTGTCTCACTTGTTATTACCTCTATAATGAATGATTAAAATGATTGAAATCACAAGTTTGTATTAAAATGAATGTGATTCATCTCATTCATATGATCCCTTTTAGTTAATTTAATATGTTTCATGTGTTATAATGTCCATAACGAATGATTTAAATGGGTTATGGGACCAACGAATGGGACCAATGCATTTGTTTGATCCCATATATCTAATCCAATGAGTTACAAGTTACATCCCTAACGAATGATCTAAGAGATTGAAATTACAAGTTCGTATCAATACGAGAGGGATTTAATTGATTCATTTGAACACAGATATTTTATTGAATGTGGTTAACTTATTGTTACATTCACTTTGAATGATTTAGTGGATTGAAATCACAAGTTTGTATGAAAATGAATGAGATTCTACTTATTCATATGATTCCTTATTGTTAATCTAATATGTTTAACTTGTTATAATGTATATAATGAATGATTTAAATGATTAAAATCACTAGTTTATGTAGATAGAAATGAGACCAACACATTCATTTGATCCCTTGAAACTAATCCAATGAGTTGAACTTGTAGTTACATCTCTAACAAACGATCTTAGAGATTGAAATTTCAAGTTCGTATCAATACAAGAGGGATTTAATTTTAATTGAATGTGGTTAACTTGTTGTTAGATTCACGTTCAATTATTTAGTCGATTGAAATCACAAGTTTGTATGAAATCACAAGTTCCTATCAATACGAGTGGGATTTAAGTGATTCTATTGATCACACATATCTAATTGAATGTTCTTAACTCGTTGTTACATCTATATTGAATGATTTAGTGGATTGAAATCACAACTTTAAAAGAAGATGAATGAGATTCAAGTGATTCATTGCTCACTTATATTTAATCTAATGTGTCTCAGTTGTTATTACATCTATAATGAACGATTTAAATGATTGAAATCACAAGCTTATATGAAATTGAATGTGATTCATCCCATTCATATGATCCCTTTTAGTTAATCTAATATGTTTCACTTGTTATAATATCCATAACGAATGATTTAAATGATCAAAATCTCGAGTTTGCATGGGTAGAAATGGGACCAACACATTTGTTTCATCCCTTATATCTGATCCAATGAGTTGAACTTGTAGTTACATCCCTAACGAATTATCTAAGAAATTGAAATTAAAAATTCGTATCAATACGAGAGAGATTTAATTAATTCATTTGATCACACATATTTTATTGATTGTGGTTAACTTGTTGTTACATTCACATTGAATGATTTTGTGGATTTAAATCACAAGTTTGTATGGAAATGAATGAGATTCAACTCATTCATATGATCCCTTTTAGTTAATCTAATTTGTTTCACTTGTTATAATGTCCATAATGAATAATTTAAATGATCAAAATCTCTAGTTTATATGGATACAAATGAGACCAATGCATTTGTTTGATCTGTTTTATCTAATCCAATGAGTTTACTTCTTATTACAACTATAGTGAACGATTTAAGGGATTGAAATCACAAGTTTGTATGAAAATGAATTTAGTGGATTGAAATCACAAGTTCCTACAAACTTCTACTTGATCACATATATCTAATTGAATGTTCTTAACTTGTTGTTACATCTATATTGAATGATTTAGTGGATTGAAATCACAACATTAGTGAATGATTTAAAGGATTGAAATCACAAGTTCCTACCAACTTCTTCTTGATCACATATATCTAATTGAATGTTCTTAACTTGTTGTTACATCTATATTGAATGATTTAGTGGATTGAAATCACAACTTAAAAAAAAAACGAATGAGATTTTTAAGTGATTCATTGCTCACTTATATTTAATCTAATGTGTCTCAGTTGTTATTACATCTATAATGAATGATTTAAATGATTGAAATCACAAGCTTATATGAAATTGAATGTGATTCATCCGATTCATATGATCCCTTTTAGTTAATGTAATATGCTTCACTTGTTATAATGTCCATAACGAATGATTTAAATGATCAAAATCTCTAGTTTACATGGTTAGAAATGGGACCAACGCATTTGTTTGATTCCTTATATCTAATCCAATGAGTTGAACTTGTAGTTACATCCCTAACGAATGATCTAAGAGATTGAAATTACAAGTTTGTATCGATACGAGAGGGATTTAATTGATTCATTTGATCACACATATTTAATTGAACGTGGTTAACTTGTTGTTATATTCACACTCAATGGTTTACTAGATTCAAATCATAAGTTTCTATGAAAATGAATGAGATTCAACTTATTCATATGATCCCTTATTGTCAATCTAATATGTTTAACTTGTTATAATGTTTATAATGAATGATTTAAACAATTAAAATCACTAGAATGTAGATACAAATGAGACCAATGCAGTCGTTTGATCCCTTGAAACTAATCCATTGAGTTGAACTTGTAGTTACATCTCTATCGAACGATGTAAGAGATTGAAATCACAAGTTTGTATCAATACAAGAGCGATTTAATTGATTCATTTGATCACACATATTTTATTGAATGTGGTTAACTTGTTGGTACATTCACATTGAGATTCAACTCATTCATATGATCCCCCATAGTTAATCTAATATTCACTTTTTATAATGTCTTTAAAGAATGATTTAAATGATTAAAATCACTAGTTTATTTGTATAAAAATGAGACCAATGCCTTTGTTTCAGACCTTGTATCTAATCCAATGAGTTGAACTTCTTCTTACCTCTATAGTGAATGATTTAAGGGATTGAAATCACAAGTTCCTATCAATAAGAGTGGGACTTAAGTGATTCTCTTGATCACACATATCTAATTGAATGTTCTTAACTTGTTGTTAAATCTATATTGAATGATTTAGTGGATTGAAATCATAACTTTAAAAGAAAATGAATGAGATTCAAGTGATTCAATGCTCACTTATATTTAATCTAATGTGTCTTACTTGTTATTACACATATAATGAATGGTTTAAATGATTGAAATCACAAGTTTGTATAAAAATGAATGTGATTCATCTCATTCATATGATCCTTTTTAGTTAATCTAATATGTTTCACTAATTATAATGTCCTTAACGAATGATTTAAATGATCAAAATCTCTAGTTTACATGGGTAGAAATGGGACCAACACATTTGTTTGATCCCTTATATCTAATCCAATGAGTTGAACTTGTAGTTACATCTCTAACGAATTATCTAAGAAATTGAAATTACAATTTTGTATCAATACGAGAGGGATTTAATTGATTCATTTGATCACACATAATTAATTGAACGTGGTTAACTTGTTGTTATATTCACATTCAAAAATTTAGTGGATTGAAATCACAAGTTTGTATGAAAATGAATGAGATCATATGATCCCCTATGGTTAATCTAATATTCACTTGTTATAATATCTATAATGAATGATTTAAATTATTAAAATCGCTAGTTTATATGGATACAAATGAGACCAACGCATTTGTTTGATCCCTTGTATCTAGTCCAATGAGTTTAACTTCCTGTTACATCTATAGTGAATGATTTAAGGGATTGAAATCACAAGTTCCTGTCAATACGAGTGGGATTTATTTGATTCTCTTGATCACACATATCTAATTGAATGTTATTAACTCGTTGTTACATCTATATTGAATGATTTAGTGGATTGAAATCACAACTTTAAAAGAAAATGAATGAGATTCAAGTGATTCATTGCTCACTTATATTTAATTTAATGTGTCTCAGTTGTTATTACATCCATAATGAATTATTTAAATGATTGAAATCACAAGTTTGTATAAAAATGAATGTGATTCATCTCATTCATATGATCATTTTTAGTTAATATAATATGTTTCACTTGTTATAATGTCCGTAATGAATGATTTAAATGATCAAAATGTCTAGTTTACATGGGTAGAAATGGGACCAACACATTTGTTTGATCCCTTATATCTAATCCAATGAGATGAACTTGTAGTTACGTCTCTAATGAATTATCTAAGAAATTAAAATTACAAGTTCATATCAATACGAGAGGGATTTAATTTATTCATTTGATCACACATAATTAATTGAACGTGGTTAACTTCTTGATATATTCACATTCAATGATTTAGTGGATTGAAATCACTAGTTTGTATGAAAATGAATGAGATTCAACTTATTCATATGATCCCTTATTGTTAATCTAATATGTTTAACTTGTTATAATGTCTATAATGAATGATTTAATCGATTAAAATCACTAGGTTATGTAGATGCAAATGAGACCAATGCATTCGTTTGATCCCTTGAAACTAATCCAATGAGTTGAACTTGTAGTTACATCTCTAACGAACGATCTAAGAGATTGAAATCCCAAGTTCATATCAATACGAGAGAGATTTAATTGATTCATTTGATCACACATATTTTATTGATTGTGGTTAACTTGTTGATACATTCACACTAAATGATTTTGTGGATTTAAATCACAAGTTTGTATGAAAATGAATGAGATTCAACTCTTTCATATGATCCCTTTTAGTTAATCTAATATGTTTCACTTGTTATAATGTCCATAACTAATGATTTAAATGGTCAAAATCTCTAGTTTATATGGATACAAATGAGACCAATAAATTTGTTTGAACCCTAATCCAATGAGTTTAGCTTCTTATTGCATCTATAGTGAATGATTTAAAGGATTGAAATTACAAGTTCCTATCAATTCGAGTGCGATTTAAGTGATTCTCTTGATCACACATATCTAATTGTATGTTCTTAACATGTCGTAGTTGATTGAAATCACAACTTTAAAAGAAAATGAATGAGATTTTCAAGTGATTGATTTCTCACTTATATTTAATCCAATGTGTCTCAGTTGTTATTACACCTATAATGAATGATTTAAATGATTGAAATCATTTGTATGAAAATGGATGTGATTCATCTGATTCATATGATCCCTTTTAGTTAATCTAATGTGTTTCACTTGTTATAATGTCCATAATGAATGGTTTAAATGATCAAAATCTCTAGTTTACATGGTTAGAAATTGGACCAACACATTTGTTTGATCCCTTATATCTAATCCAATGAGTTGAACTTGTAGTTACATCCCTAACGAATGACCTAAGAGAATGAAATTACAAGTTTGTATCGATATGAAAAGGAAATTACAAGTTTGTATTGATTCATTTAATCACACATATTCAAATTACAAGTTTGTATTGATTCATTTATTATATTCACATTCAATGATTTAGTGGATTGAAATCACTAGTTTGTATGAAAATGAATGAGATTCAACTTATTCATATGATCCCTTATTGTTAATCTAATATGTTTAACTTGTTATAATGTCTATAATGAATGATTTAATCGATTAAAATCACTAGTTTATGTAGATGCAAATGAGACCAATGCATTCGTTTGATCCCTTGAAACTAATCCAATGAGTTGAACTTGTAGTTACATCTCTAACGAACGATCTAAGAGATTGAAATCCCAAGTTCATATCAATACGAGAGAGATTTAATTGATTCATTTGATCACACATATTTTATTGATTGTGGTTAACTTGTTGATACATTCACACTGAATGATTTTGTGGATTTAAATCACAAGTTTGTATGAAAATGAATGAGATTCAACTCATTCATATGATCCCCTATAGTTAATCTAATATTCACTTGTTATAATGTCTATAATGAATTATTTAAATGATTAAAATCACTAGTTTATAAGGATAAAAATGAGACCAATGCATTTGTTTGATAACTTGTATCAAATCCAATGAGTTGAACTTCTTCTTACCTCTATAGTGAATGATTTAAGGGATTGAAATCACAAGTTCCTATCAATAAGAGTGGGATTTAAGTGATTCTTTTGATCAAACATATCTAATTGAATGTTCTTAACTTGTTGTTAAATCTATATTGAATGATTTAGTGCATTGAAATCATAACTTTAAAAGAAAATGAATGAGATTCAAGTGATTCATTGCTCACTTATACTTAATCTATTGTGTCTTAATTGTCATTACATCTATAATGAATGATTTAAATGATTGAAATCACAAGTTTGTATACGAATGAATGTGATTCATCTCATTTATATGATCCTTTTTAGTTAATCTAATATGTTTCACTAGTTATAATGTCCTTAACGAATGATTTAAATGATCAAAATCTCTAGTTTACATGGGTAGAAATGGGACCAACGCATTTGTTTGATCCCTTATATCTAAACCAATGAGTTGAACTTGTAGTTACATCCCTAACGAATGATCTAAGAGATTGAAATTACAAGTTCGTATCGATACGAGAGGGATTTAATTGATTCATTTGATCAGACATATTTAATTGAACGTGGTTAACTTGTTGTTATATTCACATTTAATGATTTAGTGAATTGAAATCATAAGTTTGTTTGAAAATGAATGAGATTCAACTTATTCATATGATCCTTTTTTTGTTAATCTAATATTTTTAACTTGTTATAATGTCTATAATGAATGATTTAAACGATTAAAATCACTAGTTTATGTAGATACAAATGAGACCAATCCAATCGTTTGATCCCATGAAACTAATCCAATGAGTTGAACTTGTAGTTACATCTCTAACGAACGATCTAGGAGATGAATATCCCAACTTTGTATCAATACGAGAGAATTTAATTGATTCATTTAATCACACATATTTAATAGAATGTGGTTAACTTGTTGTTACATTTACGTTCGATGATTTAGTGGATTGAAATCACAAGTTTGTATGAAAATGAATGAGATCATATGATCCCCTATGGTTAATCTAATATTCACTTGTTATAATATCTATAATGAATGATTTAAATTATTAAAATCGCTAGTTTATAGGGATACAAATGAGACCAACGCATTTGTTTGATCCCTTGTATCAAATCCAATGGGTTTAACTTCTTGTTACATCTATAGTGAATGATTTAAGGGTTTGAAATCACAAGTTTCTATCAATACGAGTGGGATTTAATTGATTCTCTTGATCACACATGTCTAATTGAATGTTATTATATTCACATTCAATGATTTAGTGGATTGAAACCACAAGTTCGTATGAAAAATGAATGAGATTCAACTTATTCATTTGATCCCTTATTGTCCATCTAATATGTTTAACTTGTTATAATGTTTATAATGAATGATTTAAACGATTAAAATCACTAGAATGTAGATACAAATGAGACCAAAGAATTCCTTTGATCCATTGAAACTAATCCAACGAGTTGAACTTGTAGTTATATCTCTATCGAACGATGTAAGAGATTGAAATCACTAGTTTGTATCAATTCGAGAGAGATTTAATGGATTCATTTGACGACACCTATTTTATTGAATGTGGTTAACTTGTTGATACATTCACATTTATCGATTTTGTTGATTTAAATCACAAGTTTGTTTGAAAATAAATGAGATTCAACTCATTCATATGATCCCCTATAGTTAATCTAATATTCACTTCTTATAATGTCTATAATGAATTATTTAAATGATTAAAACCACTAGTTTATATGGATAAAAATGAGACCAACGCATTTGTTTTATATAGTTAATCTAATATTCACTTCTTACCTCTATAGTGAATAATTTAAGGGATTGAAATCACAAGTTCCTATCAATAAGAGTGAGATTTAAGTGATTCTCTTGATCACACATATCTAATTGAATGTTCTTAACTTGTTGTTACATCTATATTGAATGATTTAGTGGATTGAAATCACAACTTTAAAAGAAATTGAATGAGATTCAAGGGATTCATTGCTCACTTATATTTAATTTTATGTGTCTCACTTGTTATTACATCTATAATGAATGATTTAAATGATTGAAATCACAAGTTTGTATGAAAATGAATGTGATTCATCTCATTCATATTACCCCTTTTAGTTAATCTAATATCTTTCACTTGTTATAATGTCCTTAACGAATGATTCAAATGATCAAAATCTCTAGTTTACATGGGTAGAAATGAGACCAATGCATTTGTTTGATCCCGTATTTCTAATCCAATGAGTTGAACTTGTAGTTACATCCCTAACGAATGATCTAAGAGATTGAAATTACAAGTTCGTATCGATACGAGAGGGATTTAATTGATTCATTTGATCACACATCTTTAACTGAACATGGTTAACTTGTTGTTATATTCACATTCAATGATTTAGTGGATTGAAATCACAAGTTTGTTTGAAAATGAACGAGATTCAACTTATTCATATGATCCTTTATTGTTAATCTAATATTTTTAACTTGTTATAATGTCTATAATGAATGATTTAAACGATTAAAATCACTAGTTTATGTAGATACAAATGAGACCAATGCATCCGTTTGATTCCTTAAAACTAATCCAATGAGTTGAACTTGTAGTTACATCTCTAACGAACAATCTAGGAGATTGAAATCCCAACTTTGTATCAATACGAGAGAGATTTAATTGATTCATTTGATCACATATATTTAATAGAATGTGGTTAACTTGTTGTTATATTCATGTTCAATGATTTAATGGATTGAAATCACAAGTTTGTATGAAAATGAATGAGATCATATAATTCCCTATGGTTAATCTAATATTCACTTGTTATAATATCTATAATGAATGATTTAAATGATTAAAATCGCTAGTTTATATGGATACAAATGAGACCAATGCATTTGTTTCATCCCTTGTATCTAATCCAATGAGTTTAACATCTTGTTACATCTATAGTGAATGATTTAAGGGATTGAAATCACAAGTTCCTATCAATATGAGTGAGATTTAAGTGATTCTCTTGATCACACATATCTAATTGATTGTTCTTTACTCGTTGCTACATCTATATTGAACGATTTAGTGGACTGAAATCACAATTTTAAAAAAAAATGAATGAGATTCATGTGATTCATTGCTCACCTATATTTAATCTAATGTGTCTCAGTTGTTATTACATTTATAATGAATGATTTAAATGATTGAAATCACAAGTTTGTATGAAAATGAATGTGATTCATCTCATTCATATTATCCCTTTTTGTTAATCTAATATGTTTCACTTGTTATAACGTACATAACGAATGATTTAAATGATCAAAATCTCTAGTTTACATGGGTAGAAATGGGACCAACGCAATTGTTTGATCCCTTATATCTAATCCAATGAGTTGAACTTGAAGTTACATCCGTAACGAATTATCTAAGAGATTGAAATTACAAGTTTGTATCAATACGAGAGGGATTTATTTGATTCATTTGATCACACATAATTAATTGAATGTGGTTAACTTGTTGTTATATTCACATTCAATGATTTAGTGGATTGAAATCACATGTTTGTATCAAAATGAATGAGATTCAACTTATTCATTTGATCCCTTATTGTAAATCTAATATGTTTAACTTGTTATAATGTCTATAATGAATAATTTAATCGATTAAAATCACTAGTTTATGTAGATGCAAATGAGATCAATGCATTCGTTTAATCCCTTGAAACTAATCCAGTGAGTTGAACTTGTAGTTACATCTCTAACGAACGATCTAAGAGATTAAAAAACCTAGTTTGAATCAATACGAGAGAGATTTAATTGATTCATTTGATCACACATATTTTGTTGAATGTGGTTAACTTCTTGTTACATTCACATTGAATGATATTGTAGATTTAAATCACAAGTTTGTATGAAAGTGAATGAGATTCAACTCATTCATATGATCCCTTTTAGTTAATCTAATATTTTTCACTGGTTATAATGTCCATAACGAATGATTTAAATGATCAAAATATCTAGTTTATATGGACACAAATGAGACCAATGCATTTGTTTGATCCCTTGTTTCTAATCTAATGAGTCTAACTTCTTATTACATCTATAGTGAATGATTTAAGAGATTGTAATTACAAGTTCCTATAAATACGAGTGGGATTTAGGCGATTCTCTTGATCACACATATCTAATTGAATGTTCTTGACTTGTTGTTACATCTATATTGAATGATTTAGTGGATTGAAATCACAACTTTAAAAGAAAATGAATGAGATTCAACTGATTCATTGCCCACTTATATTTAATCTAGTGTGTCTCACTTGTTGTTACATCTATGATGAATTATTTAAATGATTGAAATCACAAGTTTGTATGAAAATGAATGTGATTCATCTCATTCATATGATCCCTTTTAGTTAATCTAATATGTTTCACTTGTTATAATGTCCATAACGAATTATTTAAATTATCAAAATCTCTAGTTTACATAGGTAGAAATGGGACCAACGCATTTGTTTGATCCCTTATATCTAGTGCAATGAGTTGAACTTGTAGTTACATCCCTATGAATTATCTAAGAGATTGAAATTACAAGTTTGTATCAATACGAGAGAGATTTATTTGATTAATTTGATCACACATAATTAATTGAACGTGGTTAACTTGTTGTTATATTCACGTTCAATGATTTAGTGGATTGAAATCACAAGTCTGTATGAAAATGAATGAGATTCAACTTATTTATATGATCCCATATTGTTAATCTAATATGTTTAACTTGTTATAATGTCTGTAATGAATGATTTAATCAAATAAAATCCCTAGTTTATGTAGATACAAATGAGACCAATGCATTCGTTTGATCCCTTGAAACTAATCTACTGAGTTGTACTTGTAGTTACATCTCTAACGAACGATTTAGGAGATTGAAATCCCAAGTTCATATCAACACAAGAGAGATTTAATTTATTCATTTGATCACACATATTTAATAGAATGTGGCTAACTTGTTGTTATATTCACGTTCAATGATTTAGTGGATTGAAATCACAAGTTTGTATGAAAATGAATGAGATTCAACTCATTCATATGATCTCTTTTAGTTCATCCAATATGTTTCACTTGTTATAATGTCCATAACGAATTATTTAAATGATCAAAATCTCTAGTTGTTATGGACACAAATGAGACCAATGCATTTGTTTAATCCCTTGTATCTAATCCAATGAGTTTAACTTCTTATTACCTCTATACTGAATGATTTAAGGGATTGAAATCACAAGCTCCAATCAATACGAGTGGGATTTAAGTGATTCTCTTGATCACACATATCTAATTTAATGTTCTTAACTTGTTGTTACATCTATATTGAATGATTTAGTGGATTGAAATCACAACTTTAAAAGAAAATGAGTGAGATTCAAGTGATTCATTGCTCACTTATATTTAATCTAATGTGTCTTAGTTGTTATTACATCTATAATGAATGATTTAAATGATTGAAATCACAAGATTGTATGAAAATGAATGTGATTCATCTCATTAATATGATCCATTTTAGTTAATCTAATATGTTTCACTTGATATAATGTCCATAACAAATTATTTAAATTATCAAAATCTCTAGTTTACATGGGTAGAAATGGGACCAACGCATTTGTTTGATCCCTTATATCTAATCCAATGAGTTGAACTTGTAGTGACATCCCTAACGAATGATCTAAGAGATTGAAATTGATCCCTTGAAACTAACGAACGAGAGAGATTTAATTGATTCATTTGATCACACATATTTTGTTGAATGTATTTAACTTGTTGTTACTTTCACATTGAATGATTTTGTGGACTTAAATCACAAGTTTGTATGAAAATGAATGTGATTCAAGTCATTCATATGATCC
>JAANDH010001970.1:0-21816 GCA_011799765.1 Nymphaea thermarum | reverse complement strand
CAAGAAATTGTAAAACTCAATTTCGTAATTCTTGCATAAAAAATCATGTATTACTTACTTCATTTGTGATACAAAAATATTATAGCATTAAATTGGATGTTTGTCATTTGGCCATTATATATTTCTGCTTTTTCGAGCGACCATCTTGAGATTTTATTCTCTGGAATTAGAAACATTTTGGCATTTTTCCTTGACGATATTAGAAAAGAATTAGCGGAGAATACATTCATTGGTTCCGTCAGAGATTTTGTGGCTTTAGATGCAAAATTAAGTTCCTGGCTTCGTTGTGTCGTCGTCTCTTCGAGCAACTTACCCACGAATCATACGTTGCCATGAAATTGAAGATCGAGAGTTGGGATCGATCCAAAGTGGGTGTTGCGTTTTTCGATGAGTGCATAAACTGTTAGCAGTTCAATCTTTCAGATTTTGGCCCATCATAATTCTGATTGACGTCACCTTCACTTGAACGCCTTTTTTTTTAAAACACAAGACACAAAATGCATAAAGATGGCAGCAGAATGAGTAGGTTTGTTCAAACAAACCTACCATTACTATTCTGTTGCTTTGACAAAGCTAGCAACTTATCAGTGTCCGCACAAAGGTTTAAAGTTATTAGAGAATTTACTGGTTCACAAGGAAAATAAACATTTAGTATATATATATATATATATATATATATATATATATATATATATATATATATATATATATATATATATATATATATATATATATATATAATGTTTCAGTAAATGAGGGATACCTGTCAGTAACGTCACATCGACAGACCATTTAAGACCATAGTTTTTAATGTAACCATCATAAACACGCAACGACACTCACGAAACTCTATAAATTAACACGAAAGGACGCAAAGACTCAAGGTTGTAATGGCTTGTCTTTCCTGCATTTAAATTCCTTTGCCCGATTTTTCTTCTCAATTCTTCGACTATGGTCCTTTGTGTTTCGATCTGCTTTCATTTTAATATTTGAATCATGAACACATTTAATACCAAATAAAAAAATTAAATAAGAAGTATGGGAACTTACTGATATTGCTCTGATAATAGACTGGAAGTCATAGTTCCAGTCTATCTGATCTCACAAGGGTGGTGCTCCATGGTGTGAAACTAGCATTGGTACTAGTAACAAATTTGGGAGAAATAGGCAAAGGAATCGAAATGCAGGAAAGACAAGCCATTACAACCTTGAGTCTTTGCGTCCTTTCGTGTTAATTTATAGAGTTTCGTGAGTGTCGTTGCGTGTTTATGATGGTTACATTAAAAACTATGGTCTTAAATGGTCTGTCGATGTGACGTTACTGACATGTATCCCTCATTTACTGAAACACAGTAAATTCTCTAATAACTTTAAACCTTTGTGCGGACACTGATAAGTTGCTAGCTTTGTCAAAGCAACAGAATAGTAATGGTAGGTTTGTCCCTGCTGAACAAACCTACTCATCCCTGCTGGCATTTTTGAAAACACAAAACTCACAATACTCATCCCTGCTGAACTATTCTTCACCTACTCATCCCTGTTGGCATCTTTGTGCATTTTGTGTCTTGTGTTTTCAAAAAAGTCGTTCAAGTGATCTGCAAAAGGTGAGCGTCAGTCAGAAGATGGGCCAAAATCTAAAAGATTATATATAATGCAAACTAACATAGAATTACAGAATAAGAAAAATGGATCCAGGTTCAGGATTAATGCTAACCTTTTGACATCACAACAAAGGAATAGCCATTGTTAGCACCTGCTATTGCACTGATGTAGTAGTTTTTTTCCCACTCTTCCATAATCCTTTCCTGTTAAGAAAATAATCAGAACATTAAGTAGCTAACACTAAAAATACTGATTGTAAAAAATGAAGTTTACAATAACCAAGAAAACCTTGTTCAAGAATAGAGCTGACAGCTCATAAACTTGAGAAGAAAAGTTTGTTCCCGCATCCATTATAATGGCTCACCAATTGGATGAAGAAGCTACACAGCTTCTTATATATATATATAAGAAGCTAAAATCCTCTGGCCTTTCTGTCTTCCTATCATGTGGAGGTCTCACACACGCAACCCAATCATCCCAATGGATAAACGGTCAAGGAATCGATAATCTTATATAATATATCTTGAAATCAATGAGTTACTTATTTCCTATTTTGTGTGGTTGAAAACAATAAAAATGTATATTAAAAAATAAGAAAATACTTTATGCAAAAATAATTAATTTAATGCATATTTTTGCATCTATTTTTAATCACATAAAATAACCATCTCGCCACAGTGGTAGCTAGTTGAATTCATTTTTTCTCTCACTTATATATATATATATATATATATATATATATTTATATTTATATTTATCGTTTAAAAACACGTGTCAGTAGTTGCTGAACTGTAAGAATGTTGCTATTCGTTGCCCACTCTGCTTTTAGGAAAAAAAGCCACAGAAGGGAAAAAAAAATGTCAGGCAGGTGCATGCCGACAACACCCATTGCTTTTTTTGATGGAGATGCAAAGAGGTGCTCCATAACGGGTAGTGGACGAACTAAACCTCAGTTCAACTCATTCATTAAAACAACTCGAGTTAAAATAAAAGCTTCGGCTTGATAACTCGAGCAAGTTGAGAAGCCAGACCTGTTCAAGCTTGGTTAATATTATCTACAAAATATGTTTCCTATGCATATGCCACGTCAAACATTTTACAGCAGGCGCCCTTGCATTCATCGTGTATTGTATTCATTTCTAAACAAGAAAAAGAAAAGCTTAATTTTTTAAAATGTCTTTGCAAATGTATATCATTTCGAACCCCTCTTCCCATATTATACTGTTGAAACGCATTCAATTGGTAGTACCACCTACCATCTACCATGAGTATTACAAAAAAAGGCCGAAGCTCCACTTGCTCAATCAGATCTACTTTATGCTCTCACGGCCCTTTAGATTTAAAAAAAAAAAAAAGCTTACAATATGCTCTTCACGCTAATCACGATAGGATCACTGCTAATTTTGTTTCCTTACACTCTAGTCCTCTTTTTTAATTCATGCAACAATAAAGAAACAAACCAGAAGGTAAGCAAGCGGGAAAATAGGTAAAATAAAACAAACAACCAATTATCCTAATATCACGTGTATTCTAATTTATGTGTCTATTCTTACAGCTTAAGCACCTTCCTACCATAACCCTCTCTTTAATCATATCATATAAAAATGTAATGAACATATAGCCAATCATGTTTGGAGCAGGTTATACTTATATGTTAGGGGAAACCAAAGGCAACGTATTTCCCCCAACCCCAATTCTCCTTCTCTCTTTTAAGGCCACATGTCTCCATTATGCCCGACAAAGGTGGGCCAAAAAGCACACATAATGTTGTTCATGAGTCGAGTTCGAGTTGACCTGTCAAGCTGAATCAAGCATAATGCGGCTTAAGTCCTAACAACCTGAGTTCAAGCTCAAAATTATCATGCTTCAACTTAAAAGGCCCCATAATTTAAGCTTCAAGAATAAGGAGTCATTCAGTTGAGAGCTAATAATACTGGAAAGACTAAACAAGTAATTGTTAAACTTGAAATATATATTTTTTGCAGCACTAAGAATCATAAGACACACCTATCTAAGTCAAACTTAATTGGATTAAGGTTGGCTCATTTAAAATGTGCTGATGGAATTAGCTCGAGTTGAGCCTCATATGAAACGAGTGACACAGGTTTGACTTGAGAACGAATTCAAACAAATGTGGCGGCCACACAAAGTAGCACGGGAGGTCAAATAGAAGAGTGCCTGAAATGCCTTTTATTGGTTTTAATAATTAATCTGCTTTATTGCTGAATGACAAAAGTAGTCTCAAGCTTCGAGGTCACATAAAGCATCATGCTCTGATACCAAATTAAAAAATAAAAAGGAAACAAAACAAATAAAAACCAACACTAAAAAGATTTTTTTATTAAACATGCATGATTTTTCACCATGAAAGGTCAACATGAGTCTTGGTTACACAATGCATAGAACACGCTTAAATAGTTGAAGTTCCTATAATTTTGGCAATGGTAAACATAGGAAACTAAATCTGATTTTTGTGAAAAGATTTTCTTTTTTCCTTTATCATTAATTTTTATTGATCTTGGTAGGATTTTTTCCTTGAATTTCTCTAGAATGGTTGCATTCCAACCTTATCGTTAACACTATAATCTTGACAACGATAAACATGAGAAACTAAATCTGATTTTTGTGGAAAGATTTTTTTTCCTTTATTATTAATTTCGATTGATCTTGCTGGGATTCTTTCTTTAAAATTTTCTAAAAAAGTTGCCTTTCAACATTATCATTAACAGAACGAGGCAAGGGTAGTAAAGGAGCAAGCACGACAACACATAAGAAAATTGCTAAGGGATCCATAGAGGAGGCTGAACAAGGAGTTGCTCTCTGCTCAAGCAGCAACCACATATCGCCTTATTTCGTTCTTTTATGAATGTGGCTCTCAATATTGTGAGGGTCTCCCAGTGCATGTACAACTTGAAGATGGATCGGTGTCTTGGAGCTTGAGTCTATGGATTGAATCTACTCTTTCATTTTCAAGTCCATCAAGACTGCCTAAGCAAACCACCAGTCATTGTTTCTCACTCTATCAACCATGTTTGTGCCACTAACTGAACCCTACTTATGATGCTATGTACCATCATATAATAAATTGGGCACAATAATACATTAAAGTTAGTTCTCTGTCTCTTTGTCTCTCTCTCTCTCTCTCACACACATGTATGCACACAGTCTGTGTAGTGTGTTTAATTTCATTGACTTGCTTCGAATCTCAACTTTATTATACCTAGAATTGTTTGACTTGGTGTGAACAATGATCTTATTTGGTAACTTGAACCAAAAACTATACAAAATGAGTTTTATAAGCTTAAAAGGATGATATTGACTATTAAGATCTTATTTATGCATTGTAACGTCATTTTAGGTAGAGTTCTATTGTTTTGAGGACCACGATTTACGTCTACAATTTGCTAGACATGTTATGGAATGTTAAAAGTGGGTGTGACAAATTCAACACACTTTTTCTAATTCATATTTTGTAAGAAATCTTCTGGATCCCAAGAGCAATAAATTCCAGAAATCATAATAAATAACAATTTAACCTTAATTTCAAACTTAAGCACATTTGAAAGTGATTATGCGAGTCGATGCATATGAACAACGTGAGACGGTGTTTTCGTTTTCGATACACATGAACGATACGTATGAGCTCCATTGACTCGGTGAAAATCAGTTGAAGTAGGCATGATTTGAGGGGTGGAGCCGGTTCGACTAATAGCGTTTCTTGAGAGAAACTTCACACTCAAAGCACTGTCTCCTCGATTCCCTCTATTCACTCAATAGTCGCTGGCAACCTGGATCACTGACGACCACCTTCAGCGCCCGTGATAGGTGACATTTCCCACTCGCATTCCCTGGTTTCTCTCCCCGACTCACTCTTTCTCGATCTCTCGTTACCTCAATTGTTTTCTCCCTGCTGCCACTTGCAGCCCAAATGTACAAACAACCTCCTATTCAAACTATTTTTCCGTAATTAAGCATGACCTCAAACGAAAGGAGCCCATGCAAAAAGAAAATAGAGAAGTAGTTATAAGTTGCTGCTTTCTGCCGCCATACTTTCAAAAACATGTGAAACATCCCTTTGTCATAATTTGCTTTTCAGCCCATTGAGTAGACAAGAGAAGGGCACAAGAAATTGAGGAGAAAACATGTGTTTCCATTTTCCTTTTGTGCCCTTTAATGTATACAACCAATTTTTATCGAATCAAGTTAATTTTCATGTTCACCTACAGTTTTTGCCTTTTGTGATTGTGATTTTCAAGTTAAGCTCATGGTCGCCTCTTTATCATCAATAAATCTTGTGGACCAATCTTTTATAAGGTAGCCATTTATTTCTCATTCTTATTTCTTAAAGAACTATTTTCTATGATTTGGATAGTTGATTTTTGTAAGAAATTAGTAGTGTACTTGTTATTTGTGTGCAGAAATAGACATTTGGTTTCTAAATATACAGTTTTTGTTTCTTACTTAATTCTTGATCCACTCATCCAGAATTATGGATCAGCAAGTTGCATGTTCACAAATGATAGCTTGCGTATAGCAAGTCTCCGGCTTTCAATGCATGCAATTTCCCAATAGTTGTCTCCAATAGTGGGTTGTATAGGAATTGAACTTCTTGAGGCGGATACCCTTGATCTTCATTGTTTCCAATCATTAACAGGTAAACATTAGACCTTATAGGCCTGCTTTGCTTCATCACAGGACAAGGCAAAGTTGGAAACCAAATGTGCAAGAGAAGCAGCATGTATACCTTGTTTGTTCCCGAACTCAGTTCTACCATGTGAATCATGTCTTCCCTTGTCTTCGCAATGTGACGAATAGCTCATGAGTCAACCCACCAACTAGTCAAATCTCCGTCTAGGAACAAACATTCTGACACCACACAGATGTATCGGTGTCTCTTTGCGGCTTCTTCATGTTGTTGGGGTCATGACCATTGTTATCTTTCATATTCGAGAATTTTGTCCTGCAGTTCTTCCTTATATGTCCAGGTTTTTCGCATCTGTGGTATTTCACTACAGTTTCTTGATATTTCTTAGTACCTACAAAATTGCCCTTGAACTTGCCATTGTTTCGATTTTCAAATTGTTTTGGTTTTACAGACATATGACTAATAGTAGATTTTTCATGGACTGTCATCAATTTTGTTTTATTTCTCTTGGTCGGACATTGTCGCTGTAGAGCTAACTGTATAGGAAGCTTTTTTAATGTAAGATTATCAAATTGGACACTCATGGCAGTAACTGCGACATCTCAAGAAGGAGGTAGGCTGTTCAAGATTGTGCTGATCTGCATATTGTCAGACATGACATTCCCCACCACGGCTAAATCTTTAGCCATGACTAACATCTTATTAACACGGTTCATTATATTGTCTGACTCTTTCATCCTATAAGAATTGTACTGTTCTAACAGTAACTATACGTGCATCACAGTAATGGTATTGTATTTGGAAGTGATAATATCAAATATTTTCTTGGTAGTTGCACAATCCTCAAATACTCTGATTTGATAATCTTTCATGAAGGCTAACATGATTGTTTTAGCCATCAGATCATCAGAGGTAAAAGACTCAAATTACTTTCTTTCCTCATCCATAGGTTTGTCTCCTAATGTGGGAAAAGGCTGGTTGATCACATAAATGAGTCTTCCCAAAATCAAGGCCAACATAATCTTACGTTTCCATGCATGAAAATTTGTCTCATTCAGTTTTGCAGTCTTAGCTAATTCTGAGGCTTCCACTCTTGATGTCATTTTTGAAATTCGACAAATAAGGCTCTAATATCATTGTTGGAACAAACCGTGTGGAAGCGAAAGATGCACGTCTGAAGGTTGCACGTCCTCTCCTTTCGTTAGGTGTTCCACAACAACCAAGTGCAGCAGTCACGAACGGTCACCTCTGTAAAGGAGAACACAAAACAAGTGCAAGAGAAAGAGAGTGAAGCATATGTTAGTTTTTGGGGTTTCCTTCCAAGGGGCTTCTCACGAATGATTTGTTTGAGAGATTGATTTCAAACTCTGAATATGCTAGGAATATAAAGTCCAGCCCCTTAGGTTTTCCCCAAACCCTAGCAGTGGTTATTTGAAAGATTTTTAGGAGATCTTTTAAGAACCCTTTTAGGTAAAATCTACTAACTCCTTTGAAGTTACTAGATCTCCATATAGAGCTCAATGGCCACTATTCAACCCTTATCAAGGGACGTTTCTTGACTGCAAAGGTTTTCATTATCAAAATCCACAATGACCCTTCCTTCTTGGATTCTGACGCTCCTGGCTTCCCACATGCACCATGATTGAATGCCTCCATTGCTATACATTGCAGCCAAAGAAAATAAACCAAGAGTGCCCACTTCAAACAAAAAGGGAAGAAAAGAAAAAAGTTTAATGATTGTCATCCAATCCACAGATGCACATGCATGCAGCTTGGACCATGATATACTCACGAAAAACTTGGTTGGTGATCGACGAATCCTCTGTATCCATTGAGAAACTTGGCAATGTATGATGAAGCTCTTCCCAGTTCCCAGTCCCTCAACACTAGGACCATCTTTTGCTCACTTCTACCTGGGTTTCACAAACTGCAAAAGTTCCATGAAAGGAAAGGAGAGCGGCTGCCTCGAGTTGTGTGACTGTTTCAACATCTGTCAACTGCATAAGACAAAGCTTAAAGGCAAAAAAAAAAAAACAGAATGCAAACGCAGGAGCTGAGCTCTTTCGACCATTAGCTTCCATAGTGATAAATTCCTTTATATATGAAATAGAAATGACAGTAGCGGCTAACTAGCCCTTCACTTAGGAGGTGGGCTGTCTTCTGATCCGGTCCTTCAAAGCAACCCCAGGAATGAGATATTTCACGCCAAATTATCGTTTTTCTAAAATAAAAAAACTCATTAAAAACTTCGTGATGCACTTTCCATGTTATCGGCTAACATGGGAAGGCATGCCCCACACATCTAATCGGAGGGGCATTTTAGTATTTTTTTATATTAAAAATGTTCTAAATTCCACTTTTTATTTTAAACCCTTACAAGAGGAAGTGTCTTCCATTTAGTTAATACGGGTGTTTTGATAATTTTAATCAATAGATCATGGCTCCATAACATATAAGCAAAATGGCATGACCTGCCGACTTTTAAATTTTGCCCATTTCCTATCTCTGCTGCCGATCACTAAAAACCCAAAGGCCTTAATCAATGTTCAGATGCTCATAAAATTTTAACACCTGTGTGTGATTTCGAGGGTCCAATTTTTCACTGCAACCTTAAATGTTTTCATTATTAGCAAATGCCTCCTCTTAGACTGGTGGTTCCTGGAAAAGAGATTAACATAGATATGCATAAAAATATGTAAAAATAAGAACTAAAATGTAAATAACAGAAAAAGTCAGAAAATTTTCTTGGATATGTTTTTTTGTTCGTTTTTATGTATTGTGTCAGCTATTAAAAAACTTACAACGAGAGGAGATGAACAAATGAAAAGTGGTTGTAACTGTATCTGCAATAAGTTTTTTATAGGAAAATTGTTGCGGTATCAGCGTTTGTAAAGTGTGGGCTACCCTCCATCAATCTTTAACTAAATGCATCTTCACCTCCTTCCTTTTCAATTTATGCTAATTGAATTTGAGTTTGGCATTTAAGGCTCGTATTGCACATGCATGTTTTAGAAGTATAAAAAAGAAATGGTTTTATGTGCTGGATTTAACTCTTTTTCTTTTATGATACTTGTTTCCTTCTTTGGGTAAAGCTGTTCAGTGTTCATGCCATCGTGTTTGTGGCAATTATGATGGCTGTTCTTTCACTACAATCACTGCATAGATCTTAGATAATTTTCTGGCTATTATTTGGCGGATCATGTAATCTATTGACTATTTTTAAGTGATAGATTTTTAAATTTTAACCATCTCACAACATATGGCACATGTTAGCATTGGATTCCTATACAATACATATATATATGAATGTAGTATGTTGATAAATAAAATGGCCATTTAAAACTTCAAAATAATGCCATTTAAAAAAATAGAACGAAAATACCATAAAAACGTGTTTTTTGCGTTTTTCTTTTTTTTCATTTCATTTTTTTCATGCTAAACTTTTTTTCCATTTTCTGATTTTTATTTGTTGCAAATCTAATTATGATGTTTTTATTATTAGTTTCTCACTTATTTTATTTTTCTTTCACTTTTATTTTAAAAAAAAAATTACGGTATTTTTCCATCTTTTTCCCATTTCTTTAAAGCTTGCCCATAATCAGGTTGTTGATTTATGACTAGATTTTTTTATGTTCTGTCCATGAAAGGCTCAGTTTACTGACACCTTGTACGTTTCGTTATACCACCATTAGTGATATGTCTTTTTTTTTTTTTGGTAGTGTGACTTCCTTACCTGCGTAAAATTCCAACATATCAAGTTAATTAATTTGCCTATTTTGTGGAGCAGTTGACTAAATTGCTTATGTTCCTATATCTTAGAGGTCGTTTGGTAGTAGGGACACTCTGGGAGTGTCCCATGAATTTAAACAACGTATGTTAGATTCATAAAACATTATTTTTAGGTTACTTCTCAAGAAACGGAGGAAAGAAAAGAGGTGTTTTCAACCTGGCTCTCAAGTCGTTTTTGAAGACGCAGTATGCAATTTATAGAAAAGAAATGGATACCTTTGAAAATTTATATTTTTCATTTTTTCAATTTTTCGTCCTCATAGGCCTGGCTTTTCTATTTGACAGATTAAGGTCATTCTGATAAATGTAATTATATATATTATTGTTGAGTCAGATCTAGTTCTGAAATAGAAAGTTCATAATCAACAGCAGTTCCTTGGTTGGAAATCCCAATAAAATCTCAAGAAAATGAAAGAATTTTGGTTCAGTCCAAATCTGATTCTTCGGCATCTCTCAAGAATATTGACTTATTTTGAAATGAAAAGCATACGTGCTCGCGATTTGAACCAAATCTGACTTCAGATGCATGTTAGATCAGATATATAAAATTTATCCGTTTCAACTAGTTCGAATGAAACAAATTGGGTATCCAAAACCCTCCTTTCACTTATATAAATTTTTTTCCTTTTATAAATGTCAACCCCTCCTTTTATAAATGTCATATACTCCCGAACCCACCCGTTGTGGTGGGGCTAAAAGAAACCCGACTCGGTGCTCCAAAAAAGCTATAATATTTGAAGAATCGGACACGACACGGTCTACTATTGATATAATGTTGTATCATTAAACATTAGTGGACTAGAATCTATTCTACCCAAGTTGGTGCTTAATAATTCCATGGTTTACTGCATTTTTTCGTTGTCAAACAAAAAACTAAATTATCAACCGGACTGTACATTCCTACATTTGAAATCAGCACCCGCATTGGACAACCAAATAGTTTGTACAAAAAAATGACTTCCCTCATATGGGTGTTTAAAGCATTTAATCGGACAACTCATAGATTTCAAATATTCACTATATATATATATATAAGAGAGAAAGAAGGAGAAGAAGTCCAAACTTCTACCATATGACATTTATAAAAGGAGGGGTTGACATTTATAAAAGGAAAAAAATTTATATAAGTGAAAGGAGGGTTTTGGATACCCAATTTGTTTCATTCGAACTAGTTGAAACGGATAAATTTTATATATCTGATCTAACATGCATCTGAAGTCAGATTTGGTTCAAATCGCGAGCACGTATGCTTTTCATTTCAAAATAAGTCAATATTCTTGAGAGATGCCGAAGAATCAGATTTGGACTGAACCAAAATTCTTTCATTTTCTTGAGATTTTATTGGGATTTCCAACCAAGGAACTGCTGTTGATTATGAACTTTCTATTTCAGAACTAGATCTGACTCAACAATAATATATATAATTACATTTATCAGAATGACCTTAATCTGTCAAATAGAAAAGCCAGGCCTATGAGGACGAAAAATTGAAAAAATGAAAAATATAAATTTTCAAAGGTATCCATTTCTTTTCTATAAATTGCATACTGCGTCTTCAAAAACGACTTGAGAGCCAGGTTGAAAACACCTCTTTTCTTTCCTCCGTTTCTTGAGAAGTAACCTAAAAATAATGTTTTATGAATCTAACATACGTTGTTTAAATTCATGGGACACTCCCAGAGTGTCCCTACTACCAAACGACCTCTAAGATATAGGAACATAAGCAATTTAGTCAACTGCTCCACAAAATAGGCAAATTAATTAACTTGATATGTTGGAATTTTACGCAGGTAAGGAAGTCACACTACCAAAAAAAAAAAAAGACATATCACTAATGGTGGTATAACGAAACGTACAAGGTGTCAGTAAACTGAGCCTTTCATGGACAGAACATAAAAAAATCTAGTCATAAATCAACAACCTGATTATGGGCAAGCTTTAAAGAAATGGGAAAAAGATGGAAAAATACCGTAATTTTTTTTTTAAAATAAAAGTGAAAGAAAAATAAAATAAGTGAGAAACTAATAATAAAAACATCATAATTAGATTTGCAACAAATAAAAATCAGAAAATGGAAAAAAAGTTTAGCATGAAAAAAATGAAATGAAAAAAAAGAAAAACGCAAAAAACACGTTTTTATGGTATTTTCGTTCTATTTTTTTAAATGGCATTATTTTGAAGTTTTAAATGGCCATTTTATTTATCAACATACTACATTCATATATATATGTATTGTATAGGAATCCAATGCTAACATGTGCCATATGTTGTGAGATGGTTAAAATTTAAAAATCTATCACTTAAAAATAGTCAATAGATTACATGATCCGCCAAATAATAGCCAGAAAATTATCTAAGATCTATGCAGTGATTGTAGTGAAAGAACAGCCATCATAATTGCCACAAACACGATGGCATGAACACTGAACAGCTTTACCCAAAGAAGGAAACAAGTATCATAAAAGAAAAAGAGTTAAATCCAGCACATAAAACCATTTCTTTTTTATACTTCTAAAACATGCATGTGCAATACGAGCCTTAAATGCCAAACTCAAATTCAATTAGCATAAATTGAAAAGGAAGGAGGTGAAGATGCATTTAGTTAAAGATTGATGGAGGGTAGCCCACACTTTACAAACGCTGATACCGCAACAATTTTCCTATAAAAAACTTATTGCAGATACAGTTACAACCACTTTTCATTTGTTCATCTCCTCTCGTTGTAAGTTTTTTAATAGCTGACACAATACATAAAAACGAACAAAAAAACATATCCAAGAAAATTTTCTGACTTTTTCTGTTATTTACATTTTAGTTCTTATTTTTACATATTTTTATGCATATCTATGTTAATCTCTTTTCCAGGAACCACCAGTCTAAGAGGAGGCATTTGCTAATAATGAAAACATTTAAGGTTGCAGTGAAAAATTGGACCCTCGAAATCACACACAGGTGTTAAAATTTTATGAGCATCTGAACATTGATTAAGGCCTTTGGGTTTTTAGTGATCGGCAGCAGAGATAGGAAATGGGCAAAATTTAAAAGTCGGCAGGTCATGCCATTTTGCTTATATGTTATGGAGCCATGATCTATTGATTAAAATTATCAAAACACCCGTATTAACTAAATGGAAGACACTTCCTCTTGTAAGGGTTTAAAATAAAAAGTGGAATTTAGAACATTTTTAATATAAAAAAATACTAAAATGCCCCTCCGATTAGATGTGTGGGGCATGCCTTCCCATGTTAGCCGATAACATGGAAAGTGCATCACGAAGTTTTTAATGAGTTTTTTTATTTTAGAAAAACGATAATTTGGCGTGAAATATCTCATTCCTGGGGTTGCTTTGAAGGACCGGATCAGAAGACAGCCCACCTCCTAAGTGAAGGGCTAGTTAGCCGCTACTGTCATTTCTATTTCATATATAAAGGAATTTATCACTATGGAAGCTAATGGTCGAAAGAGCTCAGCTCCTGCGTTTGCATTCTGTTTTTTTTTTTTTGCCTTTAAGCTTTGTCTTATGCAGTTGACAGATGTTGAAACAGTCACACAACTCGAGGCAGCCGCTCTCCTTTCCTTTCATGGAACTTTTGCAGTTTGTGAAACCCAGGTAGAAGTGAGCAAAAGATGGTCCTAGTGTTGAGGGACTGGGAACTGGGAAGAGCTTCATCATACATTGCCAAGTTTCTCAATGGATACAGAGGATTCGTCGATCACCAACCAAGTTTTTCGTGAGTATATCATGGTCCAAGCTGCATGCATGTGCATCTGTGGATTGGATGACAATCATTAAACTTTTTTCTTTTCTTCCCTTTTTGTTTGAAGTGGGCACTCTTGGTTTATTTTCTTTGGCTGCAATGTATAGCAATGGAGGCATTCAATCATGGTGCATGTGGGAAGCCAGGAGCGTCAGAATCCAAGAAGGAAGGGTCATTGTGGATTTTGATAATGAAAACCTTTGCAGTCAAGAAACGTCCCTTGATAAGGGTTGAATAGTGGCCATTGAGCTCTATATGGAGATCTAGTAACTTCAAAGGAGTTAGTAGATTTTACCTAAAAGGGTTCTTAAAAGATCTCCTAAAAATCTTTCAAATAACCACTGCTAGGGTTTGGGGAAAACCTAAGGGGCTGGACTTTATATTCCTAGCATATTCAGAGTTTGAAATCAATCTCTCAAACAAATCATTCGTGAGAAGCCCCTTGGAAGGAAACCCCAAAAACTAACATATGCTTCACTCTCTTTCTCTTGCACTTGTTTTGTGTTCTCCTTTACAGAGGTGACCGTTCGTGACTGCTGCACTTGGTTGTTGTGGAACACCTAACGAAAGGAGAGGACGTGCAACCTTCAGACGTGCATCTTTCGCTTCCACACGGTTTGTTCCAACAATGATATTAGAGCCTTATTTGTCGAATTTCAAAAATGACATCAAGAGTGGAAGCCTCAGAATTAGCTAAGACTGCAAAACTGAATGAGACAAATTTTCATGCATGGAAACGTAAGATTATGTTGGCCTTGATTTTGGGAAGACTCATTTATGTGATCAACCAGCCTTTTCCCACATTAGGAGACAAACCTATGGATGAGGAAAGAAAGTAATTTGAGTCTTTTACCTCTGATGATCTGATGGCTAAAACAATCATGTTAGCCTTCATGAAAGATTATCAAATCAGAGTATTTGAGGATTGTGCAACTACCAAGAAAATATTTGATATTATCACTTCCAAATACAATACCATTACTGTGATGCACGTATAGTTACTGTTAGAACAGTACAATTCTTATAGGATGAAAGAGTCAGACAATATAATGAACCGTGTTAATAAGATGTTAGTCATGGCTAAAGATTTAGCCGTGGTGGGGAATGTCATGTCTGACAATATGCAGATCAGCACAATCTTGAACAGCCTACCTCCTTCTTGAGATGTCGCAGTTACTGCCATGAGTGTCCAATTTGATAATCTTACATTAAAAAAGCTTCCTATACAGTTAGCTCTACAGCGACAATGTCCGACCAAGAGAAATAAAACAAAATTGATGACAGTCCATGAAAAATCTACTATTAGTCATATGTCTGTAAAACCAAAACAATTTGAAAATCGAAACAATGGCAAGTTCAAGGGCAATTTTGTAGGTACTAAGAAATATCAAGAAACTGTAGTGAAATACCACAGATGCGAAAAACCTGGACATATAAGGAAGAACTGCAGGACAAAATTCTCGAATATGAAAGATAACAATGGTCATGACCCCAACAACATGAAGAAGCCGCAAAGAGACACCGATACATCTGTGTGGTGTCAGAATGTTTGTTCCTAGACGGAGATTTGACTAGTTGGTGGGTTGACTCATGAGCTATTCGTCACATTGCGAAGACAAGGGAAGACATGATTCACATGGTAGAACTGAGTTCGGGAACAAACAAGGTATACATGCTGCTTCTCTTGCACATTTGGTTTCCAACTTTGCCTTGTCCTGTGATGAAGCAAAGCAGGCCTATAAGGTCTAATGTTTACCTGTTAATGATTGGAAACAATGAAGATCAAGGGTATCCGCCTCAAGAAGTTCAATTCCTATACAACCCACTATTGGAGACAACTATTGGGAAATTGCATGCATTGAAAGCCGGAGACTTGCTATACGCAAGCTATCATTTGTGAACATGCAACTTGCTGATCCATAATTCTGGATGAGTGGATCAAGAATTAAGTAAGAAACAAAAACTGTATATTTAGAAACCAAATGTCTATTTCTGCACACAAATAACAAGTACACTACTAATTTCTTACAAAAATCAACTATCCAAATCATAGAAAATAGTTCTTTAAGAAATAAGAATGAGAAATAAATGGCTACCTTATAAAAGATTGGTCCACAAGATTTATTGATGATAAAGAGGCGACCATGAGCTTAACTTGAAAATCACAATCACAAAAGGCAAAAACTGTAGGTGAACATGAAAATTAACTTGATTCGATAAAAATTGGTTGTATACATTAAAGGGCACAAAAGGAAAATGGAAACACATGTTTTCTCCTCAATTTCTTGTGCCCTTCTCTTGTCTACTCAATGGGCTGAAAAGCAAATTATGACAAAGGGATGTTTCACATGTTTTTGAAAGTATGGCGGCAGAAAGCAGCAACTTATAACTACTTCTCTATTTTCTTTTTGCATGGGCTCCTTTCGTTTGAGGTCATGCTTAATTACGGAAAAATAGTTTGAATAGGAGGTTGTTTGTACATTTGGGCTGCAAGTGGCAGCAGGGAGAAAACAATTGAGGTAACGAGAGATCGAGAAAGAGTGAGTCGGGGAGAGAAACCAGGGAATGCGAGTGGGAAATGTCACCTATCACGGGCGCTGAAGGTGGTCGTCAGTGATCCAGGTTGCCAGCGACTATTGAGTGAATAGAGGGAATCGAGGAGACAGTGCTTTGAGTGTGAAGTTTCTCTCAAGAAACGCTATTAGTCGAACCGGCTCCACCCCTCAAATCATGCCTACTTCAACTGATTTTCACCGAGTCAATGGAGCTCATACGTATCGTTCATGTGTATCGAAAACGAAAACACCGTCTCACGTTGTTCATATGCATCGACTCGCATAATCACTTTCAAATGTGCTTAAGTTTGAAATTAAGGTTAAATTGTTATTTATTATGATTTCTGGAATTTATTGCTCTTGGGATCCAGAAGATTTCTTACAAAATATGAATTAGAAAAAGTGTGTTGAATTTGTCACACCCACTTTTAACATTCCATAACATGTCTAGCAAATTGTAGACGTAAATCGTGGTCCTCAAAACAATAGAACTCTACCTAAAATGACGTTACAATGCATAAATAAGATCTTAATAGTCAATATCATCCTTTTAAGCTTATAAAACTCATTTTGTATAGTTTTTGGTTCAAGTTACCAAATAAGATCATTGTTCACACCAAGTCAAACAATTCTAGGTATAATAAAGTTGAGATTCGAAGCAAGTCAATGAAATTAAACACACTACACAGACTGTGTGCATACATGTGTGTGAGAGAGAGAGAGAGAGACAAAGAGACAGAGAACTAACTTTAATGTATTATTGTGCCCAATTTATTATATGATGGTACATAGCATCATAAGTAGGGTTCAGTTAGTGGCACAAACATGGTTGATAGAGTGAGAAACAATGACTGGTGGTTTGCTTAGGCAGTCTTGATGGACTTGAAAATGAAAGAGTAGATTCAATCCATAGACTCAAGCTCCAAGACACCGATCCATCTTCAAGTTGTACATGCACTGGGAGACCCTCACAATATTGAGAGCCACATTCATAAAAGAACGAAATAAGGCGATATGTGGTTGCTGCTTGAGCAGAGAGCAACTCCTTGTTCAGCCTCCTCTATGGATCCCTTAGCAATTTTCTTATGTGTTGTCGTGCTTGCTCCTTTACTACCCTTGCCTCGTTCTGTTAATGATAATGTTGAAAGGCAACTTTTTTAGAAAATTTTAAAGAAAGAATCCCAGCAAGATCAATCGAAATTAATAATAAAGGAAAAAAAATCTTTCCACAAAAATCAGATTTAGTTTCTCATGTTTATCGTTGTCAAGATTATAGTGTTAACGATAAGGTTGGAATGCAACCATTCTAGAGAAATTCAAGGAAAAAATCCTACCAAGATCAATAAAAATTAATGATAAAGGAAAAAAGAAAATCTTTTCACAAAAATCAGATTTAGTTTCCTATGTTTACCATTGCCAAAATTATAGGAACTTCAACTATTTAAGCGTGTTCTATGCATTGTGTAACCAAGACTCATGTTGACCTTTCATGGTGAAAAATCATGCATGTTTAATAAAAAAATCTTTTTAGTGTTGGTTTTTATTTGTTTTGTTTCCTTTTTATTTTTTAATTTGGTATCAGAGCATGATGCTTTATGTGACCTCGAAGCTTGAGACTACTTTTGTCATTCAGCAATAAAGCAGATTAATTATTAAAACCAATAAAAGGCATTTCAGGCACTCTTCTATTTGACCTCCCGTGCTACTTTGTGTGGCCGCCACATTTGTTTGAATTCGTTCTCAAGTCAAACCTGTGTCACTCGTTTCATATGAGGCTCAACTCGAGCTAATTCCATCAGCACATTTTAAATGAGCCAACCTTAATCCAATTAAGTTTGACTTAGATAGGTGTGTCTTATGATTCTTAGTGCTGCAAAAAATATATATTTCAAGTTTAACAATTACTTGTTTAGTCTTTCCAGTATTATTAGCTCTCAACTGAATGACTCCTTATTCTTGAAGCTTAAATTATGGGGCCTTTTAAGTTGAAGCATGATAATTTTGAGCTTGAACTCAGGTTGTTAGGACTTAAGCCGCATTATGCTTGATTCAGCTTGACAGGTCAACTCGAACTCGACTCATGAACAACATTATGTGTGCTTTTTGGCCCACCTTTGTCGGGCATAATGGAGACATGTGGCCTTAAAAGAGAGAAGGAGAATTGGGGTTGGGGGAAATACGTTGCCTTTGGTTTCCCCTAACATATAAGTATAACCTGCTCCAAACATGATTGGCTATATGTTCATTACATTTTTATATGATATGATTAAAGAGAGGGTTATGGTAGGAAGGTGCTTAAGCTGTAAGAATAGACACATAAATTAGAATACACGTGATATTAGGATAATTGGTTGTTTGTTTTATTTTACCTATTTTCCCGCTTGCTTACCTTCTGGTTTGTTTCTTTATTGTTGCATGAATTAAAAAAGAGGACTAGAGTGTAAGGAAACAAAATTAGCAGTGATCCTATCGTGATTAGCGTGAAGAGCATATTGTAAGCTTTTTTTTTTTTTTAAATCTAAAGGGCCGTGAGAGCATAAAGTAGATCTGATTGAGCAAGTGGAGCTTCGGCCTTTTTTTGTAATACTCATGGTAGATGGTAGGTGGTACTACCAATTGAATGCGTTTCAACAGTATAATATGGGAAGAGGGGTTCGAAATGATATACATTTGCAAAGACATTTTAAAAAATTAAGCTTTTCTTTTTCTTGTTTAGAAATGAATACAATACACGATGAATGCAAGGGCGCCTGCTGTAAAATGTTTGACGTGGCATATGCATAGGAAACATATTTTGTAGATAATATTAACCAAGCTTGAACAGGTCTGGCTTCTCAACTTGCTCGAGTTATCAAGCCGAAGCTTTTATTTTAACTCGAGTTGTTTTAATGAATGAGTTGAACTGAGGTTTAGTTCGTCCACTACCCGTTATGGAGCACCTCTTTGCATCTCCATCAAAAAAAGCAATGGGTGTTGTCGGCATGCACCTGCCTGACATTTTTTTTTCCCTTCTGTGGCTTTTTTTCCTAAAAGCAGAGTGGGCAACGAATAGCAACATTCTTACAGTTCAGCAACTACTGACACGTGTTTTTAAACGATAAATATAAATATAAATATATATATATATATATATATATATATATAAGTGAGAGAAAAAATGAATTCAACTAGCTACCACTGTGGCGAGATGGTTATTTTATGTGATTAAAAATAGATGCAAAAATATGCATTAAATTAATTATTTTTGCATAAAGTATTTTCTTATTTTTTAATATACATTTTTATTGTTTTCAACCACACAAAATAGGAAATAAGTAACTCATTGATTTCAAGATATATTATATAAGATTATCGATTCCTTGACCGTTTATCCATTGGGATGATTGGGTTGCGTGTGTGAGACCTCCACATGATAGGAAGACAGAAAGGCCAGAGGATTTTAGCTTCTTATATATATATATAAGAAGCTGTGTAGCTTCTTCATCCAATTGGTGAGCCATTATAATGGATGCGGGAACAAACTTTTCTTCTCAAGTTTATGAGCTGTCAGCTCTATTCTTGAACAAGGTTTTCTTGGTTATTGTAAACTTCATTTTTTACAATCAGTATTTTTAGTGTTAGCTACTTAATGTTCTGATTATTTTCTTAACAGGAAAGGATTATGGAAGAGTGGGAAAAAAACTACTACATCAGTGCAATAGCAGGTGCTAACAATGGCTATTCCTTTGTTGTGATGTCAAAAGGTTAGCATTAATCCTGAACCTGGATCCATTTTTCTTATTCTGTAATTCTATGTTAGTTTGCATTATATATAATCTTTTAGATTTTGGCCCATCTTCTGACTGACGCTCACCTTTTGCAGATCACTTGAACGACTTTTTTGAAAACACAAGACACAAAATGCACAAAGATGCCAACAGGGATGAGTAGGTGAAGAATAGTTCAGCAGGGATGAGTATTGTGAGTTTTGTGTTTTCAAAAATGCCAGCAGGGATGAGTAGGTTTGTTCAGCAGGGACAAACCTACCATTACTATTCTGTTGCTTTGACAAAGCTAGCAACTTATCAGTGTCCGCACAAAGGTTTAAAGTTATTAGAGAATTTACTGTGTTTCAGTAAATGAGGGATACATGTCAGTAACGTCACATCGACAGACCATTTAAGACCATAGTTTTTAATGTAACCATCATAAACACGCAACGACACTCACGAAACTCTATAAATTAACACGAAAGGACGCAAAGACTCAAGGTTGTAATGGCTTGTCTTTCCTGCATTTCGATTCCTTTGCCTATTTCTCCCAAATTTGTTACTAGTACCAATGCTAGTTTCACACCATGGAGCACCACCCTTGTGAGATCAGATAGACTGGAACTATGACTTCCAGTCTATTATCAGAGCAATATCAGTAAGTTCCCATACTTCTTATTTAATTTTTTTATTTGGTATTAAATGTGTTCATGATTCAAATATTAAAATGAAAGCAGATCGAAACACAAAGGACCATAGTCGAAGAATTGAGAAGAAAAATCGGGCAAAGGAATTTAAATGCAGGAAAGACAAGCCATTACAACCTTGAGTCTTTGCGTCCTTTCGTGTTAATTTATAGAGTTTCGTGAGTGTCGTTGCGTGTTTATGATGGTTACATTAAAAACTATGGTCTTAAATGGTCTGTCGATGTGACGTTACTGACAGGTATCCCTCATTTACTGAAACATTATATATATATATATATATATATATATATATATATATATATATATATATATATATATATATATATATATATATATATATATATATATATATATATATACTAAATGTTTATTTTCCTTGTGAACCAGTAAATTCTCTAATAACTTTAAACCTTTGTGCGGACACTGATAAGTTGCTAGCTTTGTCAAAGCAACAGAATAGTAATGGTAGGTTTGTTTGAACAAACCTACTCATTCTGCTGCCATCTTTATGCATTTTGTGTCTTGTGTTTTAAAAAAAAAGGCGTTCAAGTGAAGGTGACGTCAATCAGAATTATGATGGGCCAAAATCTGAAAGATTGAACTGCTAACAGTTTATGCACTCATCGAAAAACGCAACACCCACTTTGGATCGATCCCAACTCTCGATCTTCAATTTCATGGCAACGTATGATTCGTGGGTAAGTTGCTCGAAGAGACGACGACACAACGAAGCCAGGAACTTAATTTTGCATCTAAAGCCACAAAATCTCTGACGGAACCAATGAATGTATTCTCCGCTAATTCTTTTCTAATATCGTCAAGGAAAAATGCCAAAATGTTTCTAATTCCAGAGAATAAAATCTCAAGATGGTCGCTCGAAAAAGCAGAAATATATAATGGCCAAATGACAAACATCCAATTTAATGCTATAATATTTTTGTATCACAAATGAAGTAAGTAATACATGATTTTTTATGCAAGAATTACGAAATTGAGTTTTACAATTTCTTG
>JAANDH010001969.1:6649-22821 GCA_011799765.1 Nymphaea thermarum | reverse complement strand
ATATCTCTCTGTTTTTCTCACTCGCTTTGGATTAAGACTACGGATTCTAAGCATCTTTAATGGATTTATGGCCTTGTTTGAAGCAAGGTTGTTCTTTCCTTTTCCCTCTTTTCTTTTCTTCTCTTAAGAGTGTACTTCGCAAGCTCTTGAAAAGTCCAGTAATGTGGCGATCAGGATGAGAAAAGAAAGAAAGCAAAAAAGGAAGAATATTCTTCTTTATACAAAACCCTAAAATCATTAAAGATTCTTAGAATCCATAGATAGACCACACCAAGAATGCCAAATGTTAAATCAGGGAGATGAAAAATGCTTCCTTTCCCCCAACTGCTCCTCCTCCAATTCTTTTCTTTGTAGAAACAAAGAGACTGTCAGCTTCAACTCCCAGCCACCAACTTCACTGTTATGATAATCATTATCATCTTGTTAACCATCTTTTCTATCGCGTTGTGTAAACAAAAGAGACAAGAGAATGAGGGTCAGGTGAAGAAAATAAAGCATTTATCTCTCTGGTTTGGCATTTTGTTTTCTTGGTGTGGTCTATCTATGGTTTGTTTCTCTCTTTTCCTCCCATTCTCGCCTCCAACAAAGCAAAATAAATAAAAAAGAGAAATTATAGACAATATAAAAACAAAACCAATAATCAAAGAAAGAAGTAAGTGAAGAGTATTTTGTTTCTCTCATCTTCTCCTTTCTTTGTACAAACAAATGGAAGAAAAGCATGATTGCTCGGTTGATAATGATTATAATGTTTGGATTTAAAAGTTGACAGTCTAATGTAAAATTGTGAGCTTCGTTAGCCTGTGAACTCTAAGTCCCAACCACGAACTTCACCATCGTGATCGTCATTATCGTCATGGCAATCCTAATTTCCCTCCTTTTGTAGAAGGAGAGAAGAGGAGGAAGAGTTGGTGAAACAAATGAAGCATTTTTCTCTCTCGTTTAGCATTTGGCATTCTTGGTGTGATCTATATATGGTGTTGTTCTCTCTCTTCTTCTCATACTTGATTCCAGCATTGCATAATTAATTAAGAAGAGAAATTACTGAAAGAATTTTAAAAGGAAAGCAACCAATAAACAAAGAAAGGAATAAATTAACAACAAAGAATCAAATATCTACAACAAGTCTCTTCAAAGAGAAAAAAAAAACGTAATTGCAAGTCAAAAGCATTTCAAACATGAAATCTGGAGAAAAAAAAAGAAGAACCCCCAAAGCAAGAAAAAGAGAGAGAGAACCAGACTATAGAGAGACCACACCAATAACGCCAAATAATAAACAAGAGGGATGAAAAATGTTTCCATTTTGCCGCCTTCTCCTCCTCCAACTCTTTTGTTTGTACAAACAAATGGAAGAAAAGCATGATCACTCGGCTGATAATGATGATGTTTGGATGTAAAAGTTGACAGTCTAATGCAAAATTGTCAGCTTTGTTAGACTGTGAATTCTAAGTCCCAAACACCAACTTCACCATATAAAAAATTTATAAAAAAAAACAACCAAGAAGGAAAGAAAGAAATAAATTAAAACCAAAGGATCGAATATCTACAACAAGTCTATCTTCTAAGGGAGAAAAAAAAACATAATTGCAGGTAAAAAGCTTTTTGAACGTGAAATGTTGGGAAAAAAATAACCCCAAAACGAGAAAGAGACAGAGAGAACCAGACTATAGAGAGACCACATCAGTAACTCTAAATAATAAACTTGATAGATGAAAAATGTTTTCATTTTGCCATCTTCTCCTTCTCCGATTCTTTTCTTTGTACAAAAAAAATTAGAAGAAAAGCATGATCGCTGGGTTGACAATGATGATGATGACAGTGACGCTGATGTTCGGATCTTAAAGTTGGTAGTCTAATGCTAAGTTGTCAGCTTCAACAGACAATAAACTCTAAATCCCAACCACCAACTTCTCCGTCGTGATCATCATTATCATCATGGAAATCCTGATTTCCCTCCTTTTGTAGAAACAAAGGCGAGAAGAGGAGAAGGTACTATCGAAGAAATGAAGCATTTTTCTCTCCCATTTAGCATTTGGTGTTCTTGGTGTAGTCTATTTATAGTCTGCTTCTCTCTCTTCTTCTCGTACTTGATTCCAACAATGCAGAATAAATTAAGAAGAGAAATTACAAAAAAAATTAAAAAGAAAGAAACCAATAGGCAAAGAAAGAAATCAATCAACACCGAAGAATCAAATATCAACAACAAGAGGAAACCCCAAATTACAGGTGAAAAACATTTAACATGAAATGTACTGAAAAAAAGAGGAAACCCCAAAACAATAAAGAGAGAGAGAACCAGACTATAGAGAAACCACACCAATAAAGCTAAATAATAAACCAAGGAGATGAAAAATGGAAGTAAAGCATGACCGCTAGGTTGATAATGATGATGATGACAGTGATGACGAAAGAAGACTGTGTAACGGTGTGCCGGCCGAAGTGGATTCGATCCTTTCTCTCTCTCACATGGCATCATCATCATCATCATCATCTGACCATCAACATCATCATCGCGTTACATCTCTGTGGAAAGTTTTTTATAAATGTATATATATTGTGAAAACCTTTATAATCACGGTAATGATGTTGATGGTCAGACGATGATGATGATGATGCCTAGAGGGAGAGAGGGTCGAATCCACTTCATCCTGCACACCATTACATATAATTGTCATGTACCGCAAAAAAGACTGATCGCTCTCCCTTTTTCCCCTTCCTTACTTATCCGAGTAGACCGAGCGAGCGATCGAGCGAGAGGGGGAGGTCAAGTTTTTGCTTAGTTAGTGACTTTCATGTGAAAGAGTGAGCGTACTTTCACCTGAAAGAGCAAGCGTGCCGAAAGGGATGACGAAAGAAGACTGAGTGTGTTTAGCGAGCGAAGATCACAACTATCCACCTTGGGGTTGATAAGAGTGCAGCTTCTCTTTATATAGAAGTCATGCATCCAATATTGCCCTTTATGTTAAGGAGCTGTTATAACTTCTTTTTTACTAACATTAAATGCTAAATCTTTTGTACTTATGGCACCATGATCTTCTACCATAAAAACCTTATTCATCTTTTCTCTTTGATTTTAGCTTGGTTTTTTCATGTGTTCATCCATACTTGATACCATCCTTTACACCTTTCTTCCCCTCTCAAACTGAAGGACTATTCGTTTCTACCATTGTTTCATGAAGATGTTTTTTTCAAAACTTGATCAATGACCTCCGTAGACATATTAGGTGAAGATATCAATGGGTCATATTCGAAAATGATATCGGTAACTGTTTTTGCTTTTTCAGATATTCACATACTTGGATTTTACATTCTGAGTACGACCCACATCAGTTTTTTTCACATTTATACAGATTTGGAATGTGAAATTTGAACCAAATCTGATCTAGATTCTGAATCTGATTAGATATTTATGTATATCTGAGACTGAATATTCCAAATATGATTCAGAATATAATCTAGATTCTAAATCTGATTATAATTTGAGTCCTATTTTACCAAAACTTAGGTTTTTAATTAGTTTCTGGAATTACATTTTCGAGTTCAAAAAAAACATTTTAACAAAAGTGGGTTTCTCACAAGCTCAGTCTTGAGTGTCATCCAAATATACCAAAATTTCATTTTAAAGGTCATGCAAACACATCTCAAATGTACAAAAAGTTCACGATGCCCTAGGGAGGAAAAAATGTGAGACACTCTTGAATTTCAAAGCCTTATCCATCCACCTTCTGTCCAAGCAAGTAGGGCTGCACACGAGATGAGTTGAGCCTGAGCTTGGCCAGCCCGAGGTCGACTCGGCTCAAAAAACTTGCGCTCGAACTCTGCAAGTTCTTTATAGCAAGCTTGAGCTCGACTCGACTACACAAAATTTGAGCTCGAACTTGACTCGCTTAACCCATTTAACTAGTTTAGTCGTTAACTTGTGTAAGCTTTAACTCGTGTAACCATCAACTTGTGCCTGCATCAACATGTTTAACTTGTGTAAGTGTGTTTGCATCCTCAGAATTTCTTTTAGCCTTTGGAGTGCTTTAGAAAAATTAAGTTTTATTTTAAAATGAACGAGAAAGGGACTCGCGCGTCGGTGCAAGGTACGGCCGCTCTGAATGTCTTTATTTGAGCTAACCCGACCAAGAACAGGCCTCTTGCTTTGCACATTTCGACATTTGACATGTTATCCTAAATCCAACATGCATGTGTGTTCAAGTCTTCCAATACATATAACAGCATTGGTTTGCTAAGGATTGAACTGTACACAACGCCATTTTTACATGATATAATCATGATCTTCTAAAAAATATATATCATCGGAAAGTAAGAAAGTGTTACTATTACAATAAAAACAGCGTCTTAGTGTCAGCTCCAGGAGAAAATGGAAGCGTATGTTTAGGTGAATGAGGTGGAAGAAGGGAGATAATTACATTTCCCAAATATATATATATATATATATATATATATATATATATATATATATATATATATATATATATATATATATATATATATATATATATATATATATATATATATATATATATATATATATATATATATATATATATAACCATCTCCCTTCCTCTGACTCGTTCATCCAAAATTACGCTTCCGTTCTTCTTCTAGAGATGCCACTAAGTGATTAGGCGAGTTCTTTTGTGATTTTTATTTTTCTCACTTTATCTGAATATCTCTCTGTTTTTCTCACTCTCTTTGGATTAAGACAACGGATTCTAAGCATCTTTAATGGATTTATGGTCTTGTTTGAAGCAAGGTTGTTCTTTCCTTTTCCCTCTTTTCTTTTCTTCTCTTAAGAGTGTACTTCGCAAGCTCTTGAAAAGTCNTTAATCCAAAGACAGCAAGAACTATCCAAGAGAGAGAGAGAGAGAGCCGATAAAATGAGAGTGCATAACAAAATTTGGGAACAAGAAGTCCCCTATACGCAAGAAAGAGCGGCGAAGGAAAAACATAACAATAAAATATAAAGACAACTGAGGTGAAACGATACAATAGAGAGCACCAAGAATGCCAAATGTTAAATCACGGAGATGAAAAATGCTTCCTTTCCCCCAACTGCTCCTCCTCCAATTCTTCTCTTTGTGGAAACAAAGAGAAGAAAAACAAGATTACCAAGAAGATAATGACAGAGACGATTGTCATTGGATCTCTGAGTTGACGGTTTAATGCTAAGCAGTCAACTTCAAGTCCCAACCATCAACTTCATTGTCATGGTCATCATTATCATTATGGTGATAGTGTTTTCCCTCTTTTTGTAAAAGCAAAGGAGAGAAGAGAAGGAGGAGCAGGCGAAGTAAATGAAGCAATTTTTTCTGTTGTTTAGCGTTTCTCCCTATTGTTGCGGTCTCCATTTAGTTTTTTTTCTCTCATGTTCTTTATCTTGCGTCCAAAAAGCAGAATAAATTAAAAAGAGAAATTACTAACAACATTTTACAAGAAAGGTGACCACTAAGAAAGGCAATAAATAAGCAGCAAATAAGGAAACCCCAAAACGATAAAGACCGAGAGAACCATATCATAGAGAGACTCCACCAAGAATGCCAAAGGTAAATTAGAGAGATGAAAAATGATTCATTTTCCTCATATGTTCCTCCAATTCTTTCTTTCTTGAAGCAAAAGAAAGAAAAGTGCAATAACCTGGATGATAATGACGATGTTGACGGTGATGATGATCATTGGGTCTCAGAGTTGACGGTCTAATGCTAAACTGTCAACTCCATTAGACTGCCTGCTTCAAGTCCCAGCCACCAACTTCACTGTCATGATAATCATTATCATCTTGTCAACCGTCCTTTCTATCCCGTTGTGTAAACAAAAGACACAAGAGAACGAGGGTCTGGTGAAGAAAATAAAGCACTTATCTCTCTGGTTTGGCATTTTGTTTTCTTGGTGTGGTCTATCTATGGTTTGTTTCTCTCTTTTCCTCCCATTCTCGCCTCCAACAATGCAAAATAAATTAAAAAGAGAAATTATAGACAAAATAAAAACAAAACCAATAATCAAAGAAAGAAGTAAGTGAAAAGCATTTTGTTTCTCTCATCTTCTCCTTTCTTTGTACAAATAAATGGAAGAAAAGCATGATTGCTAGGTTGATAATGATTATAATGTTTGGATTTAAAAGTTGACAGTCTAATGTAAAATTGTGAGCTTTGTTAGCCTGTGAACTCTAAGTCCCAACCACCAACTTCACCATCGTGATCATCATTATCATCATGGCAATCCTAATTTCCTTCCTTTTGTAGAAGGAGAGAAGAGGAGGAAGAGTTGGTGAAGCAAATGAAGCATTTTTCTCTCTCATTTAGCATTTGGCATTCTTGGTGTGATCTATATATGGTGTTGTTTTCTCTCTTCTTCTCATACTTGATTCCAGCATTGCATAATTAATTAAGAAGAGAAATTACTGAAAGAATTTTAAAAGGAAAGCAACCAATAAACAAAGAAAGGAATAAATTAACAACAAAGAATCAAATATCTACAACAAGTCTCTTCAAAGAGAAAAAAAAAACGTAATTGCAAGTCAAAAGCATTTCAAACATGAAATCTGGAGAAAAAAAAAAGAGGAACCCCCAAAGCAAGAAAAAGAGAGAGAGAACCATACTATAGAGAGACCACACCAATAACGCTAAATAATAAACAAGAGAGATGAAAAATGTTTCCATTTTGCCGCCTTCTCCTCCACCAACTCTTTTCTTTGTACAAACAAATGGAAGAAAAGCATGATCACTCGGCTGATAATGATGATGTTTGGATGTAAAAGTTGACAGTCTAATGCAAAATTGTCAGCTTTGTTAGACTGTGAACTCTAAGTCCCAAACACCAACTTCACCATATAAAAAATTTATAAAAAAAACAACCAAGAGGCAAAGAAAGAAATAAATTAACACCAAAGGATCGAATATCTACAACAAGTCTATCTTCTAAGAGGGAAAAAAAAAACATAATTGCAGGTAAAAAGCTTTTTGAACATGAAATGTAGGGAATAAAAGAACCCCAAAACGAGAAAGAGACAGAGAGAACCAGACTATAGAGAGACCACATCAGTAACTCTAAATAATAAACTTGATAAATGAAAAATGTTTTCATTTTACCATCTTCTCCTTCTCCGATTCTTTTCTTTGTACAAAAAAAATTAGAAGAAAAGCATGATCGCTGGGTTGACAATGATGATGATGACAGTGACGACGATGTTTGGATCTTAAAGTTGGTAGTCTAATGCTAAGTTGTCAGCTTCAACAAACAATAAACTCTAAATCCCAACCACCAACTTCACCGTCGTGATCAACATTATCATCATGGAAATCCTGATTTCCCTCCTTTTGTAGAAACAAAGGCGAGAAGAGGAGAAGGTACTATCGAAGAAATGAAGCATTTTTCTCTCCCATTTAGCATTTGGTGTTCTTGGTGTGGTCTATCTATGGTATGCTTCTCTCTCTTCTTCTCGTACTTGATTCCAACAATGCAGAATAAATTAAGAAGAGAAATTACAAAAAAAATTAAAAAGAAAGAAACAAATATCAACAACAAGTCTCTCTTCAAGGGGAAAAAAAACCATAATTGCCGGTGAAAAACATTTAACATGAAATGTACTGAAAAAAAGAGGAAACCCCAAAACAAGAAAGAGAGAGAGAACCAGACTATAGAGAAACCACACCAATAAAGCATGACCGCTAGGTTGATCATGATGATGATGACAGTGACGACGAAAGAAGACGTGTGTAACGGTGTGCCGGCTGAAGTGGATTCGACCCTTTCTCTCTCTCACATGGCATCATCATCATCATCATCATCTGACCATCAACATCATCATCGCGTTACATCTGTGTGGAAACTTTTTTATAAATGTGAATATATTGTGGAAAACCACCATAATCACGGTAATGATGTTGATGGTCAGACGATGATGATGATGATGCCTACAGAGAGAGAGGGTCGAATCCACTTCAACCTCCACACTATTACATATAATTGCGATGTACCGCAAAAAAGACCGATCGCTCTCCCTTTTTCCCCTTCCTTATCCGAGTAGAGCGAGCGAGAGGGGGAGGTCAAGTTTTTGCTTATTTAGTGACTTTCATGTGAAAGAGTGAGCGTATTTTCACCTGAAAGAGCTGGCACGCCGAAAGAGAGCGATCGAGCGAGCGAGCGAGCGAGAGGGGGAGGTCAAGTTTTTGCTTATTTAGTGACTTTCATGTGAAAGAGTGAGCGTACTTTCACCTGAAAGAGCAAGCGTGCCGAAAGAGAGGACGAAAGAAGACTGAGCGTGTGAAGCGAGCGAAGTTCACAACTATCTACCTTGGGGTTGCTAAGAATGCAGCTTGTCTTTATATAGAAGTCATGCATCCAATATTGCCCTTTATGTTAAGGAGCGGTTATAACTTCTTTTTTACTAACATTAAATGCTAAATATTTTGTACTTATGGCACCATGATCTTCTACCATAAAACCCTTATTCATCTTTTCTCTTTGATTTTAGCTTGGTTTTTTCATGTGTTCATCCATACTTGATACCATCCTTTTTGCCTTTCTTCCTCTCTCAAACTGAATGACTATTCGTTTCTACCATTGTTTCATGAAGATGTTTTTTTCAAAACTGGATCAATGACCTCCATAGACATATTAGGTGAAGATATCAATGGGTCATATTCGAAAATGATAATATCGTTAACTGTTTTTGTTTTTTCAGATATTCACATACTTGGATTTTACATTCTGAGTATGACCCGCATCAGTTTTTTTCACATTTATACAGATTTGGAATCTGAAATTTGAACTGAATCTGATCTAGATTCTGAATCTGAATAGACATTTATGTATATCTGAGACTGAATATTCCAAATATGATTCAGAATATAATCTAGAGTCTAAATCTGATTATAATTTGAGTCCTATTTTACCAAAACTTAGGTTTTTAATTTGTTTCTGGAATTACATTTTCGAGTTTAAAAACAACATTTTAACAAAAGTGGGTTTCTCACAAGCTCAGTTTTGAGTGTCATCTTAATATACCAAAATTTCGTTTTAAAGGTCACGCAAACACATCCTAAAAACTGAACGTTTTCTTTAACTTATAGTCCTTTAAGCTCAGGGCCGAGCCAGGGGGCTGGCAAGGGCCATGATCACCACTCAAATTTTCAAAAAAGGAAATTTTCACACGCAATTTTACAAAAAGTTCATTTAGTATACATAAAAACTTTGAAAAACATGTTTCGGCCTTTGTTAAAATTGTAGGATCATTAAATATAAACATTTATTATAAAATAAATCTCATATGAATTCCTATCCAAATCCAACTGATATTTATGTATATTCAAGTCTGATTTCAATCTGATGTCATTTCTTAAATCTGAATCTGATCAGATTTTTGAATCAGATATTAAAGGTTTTTCCATGTCTTATTTTTTCGAAATGGTTCCATTGGATATCCACTAATTCATTTCCAGTCGCACTGACGTGAGTGAGGCACAACTTAAAAATAACAAATTTTACTGCACAAAATTTAAAGGGAGCAAAAGTAAACCGTAAAATCCAGTTTTCAGAAATGTTATTAGAAACAAATGATGTGTGACTTTTCAAAATCCTATGTTACATGAGATGCTCAAAATTATTTTTAAAAAAATATCATTGGATCCATAAAAACAAGCTAGCATATAGAAACCTTTTGTTTTCACTTTTTATTTTTTTATTTAAATTTTATTTGGGGAAAATTATGCAGGCAATAAATCTTTTAACGTTGTTGCCTTTCTCCCACTAAAAGACAAATTTTTAAAACTTCACTTGTAAATTTTTAAAAAATTTAATATAAAAATTAGAAAAAATGATATTTTAGCTCCTTCCAAAATTTTGAACTCCGCCAACAAAAATTTCTGACCCCGCTCATGGTGCCTTTAACCTATAATTGGTAGCGTACTAGTTCTTGGCGTAACAAACCACACCGGACCCGTCAGGAGTAGAAGCATCTGCAACTCATTTGTTATTTCAACCTTATATTTTGTTTTTCATTTTTAAGTGAAATATGTTCATCAAAATTGGATGTGATGTAATTAACAATGGTTTACAGTGCAAAAACAGTTCATGGTGATTATTTCAAATTATAAGCCAAAAATAAGTCTCAAATTGTACTTTTAACTCAAATACATTCCTTGTTAGAGGACACGCAGGTGGTCAGGCCAAGGTATTGGGTCGGCCAGACATCCAAAACCCGAGCCCAGGACCGACCGGGTTAAAATTAAAACATATGCATTTTTAATATATACATATAGTTAACAATAGTAAGATATTGTAATTATGTATACATTAATAAAAATAATATTTAAAAAAATCTATCGGGCCGACCTGAGCCCAAGTTGAGTTGAGTCTCGAGTACCCGACAGATACCCAGCCCGAAGCCTAGATCGTGGGCAGCGGTCACTAGGTTTTAACCCCAAACTAATTCTCAGATCCTGGCTTAAAAGTAGGGACGGTAACCACCATTGAAGCCAAAAGGAATAAAAATTAACAAACAAAATTAACAGTAAATTTAATCATCATAATAATATCAGTTAGACCAATGAATGCGTCCTAAATTAGCCATCAAAGTAAAGAAACTGATGTGCTTAATATGATATGCAGAAGCAAAACGAAATGTTTCTTACTGAATAATGGAGTCAATAATGAATATAATTGAATCGTAATATCGTTGTAGCAATATCACCCCAAGTTATATAATAAAATTGATGAAATCGTGTTGTACATTTGGGATCATTGGTTTGAGAAAAATGATTTGAAATATTTGGTGAAATTCGCAAAAGATCAGCATTTTCATTGAAACTTCACCGAAAATCTCAGATCATTTTTTTTTCTCAAACAAATGATCTCAAATGTACAAAAAAGACACGATGCCCTAGTGAGGCAAAAATGTGAGACACACTTGAATTTCAAAGCCTTATCCATCCCCCCTCTGTCCATGCAAGTAGGGCTGCACACTAGATGAGTTGAGCCTGAGCTTGGCCAGCTTGAGGTCGACTCGGCTCAAAAAACTTGCGCTCAAACTTGAGGCAAGTTCTTTATAGCAAGCTTGAGCTCGATTCGACTACACAAAATTTGAGCTCGAACTTGACTCGCTTAACCCATTTAACTAGTTTAGTCGTTAACTTGTGTAAGCTTTAACTAGTGTAACCATCAACTTGTGCCTGCATCAACTTGGTTAACTTGTGTAAGTATGTTTGCATCCTCAGAATTTCTTTCAGCCGTCGGTGCAAGGTCCGGCCGCTCTGAATGTCTTTATTTGAGCTAACCCGACCATGAACAGGCCTCTTGCTTTGCACATTTCGACATTTGACATGTTATCCTAAATCCAACATGCATGTGTGTTCAAGTCTTCCAATACATATAACAGCATTGGTTTGCTAAGGATTGAACTGTACACAATGCCATTTCTACATAATATAATGATCTTCTAAAAAATATATATCATCGGAAAGTAACAAAGTGTTACTATTACAATAAAAACAGAGTCTTAGTGTCAGCTCCAGGAGAAAATGGAAGCGTATGTTTAGGTGAATGAGGTGGAAGAAGGGAGATAATTACATTTCCCAAATATATATATATATATATATATATATATATATATATATATATATATATATATATATATATATATATATATATATAACCATCTCCCTTCCTCTGACTCGTTCATCCAAAATTACGCTTCCGTTCTTCTTCTAGAGATGCCACTAAGTGATTAGGCTAGTTCTTTTGTGATTTTTATTTTTCTCACTTTATCTGAATATCTCTCTGTTTTTCTCACTCTCTTTGGATTAAGACAACGGATTCTAAGCATCTTTAATGGATTTATGGTCTTGTTTGAAGCAAGGTTGTTCTTTCCTTTTCCCTCTTTTCTTTTCTTCTCTTAAGAGTGTACTTCGCAAGCTCTTGAAAAGTCCAGTAATGTGGCGATCAGGATGAGAAAAGAAAGAAAGCAAAAAAGGAAGAATATCCTTCTTTAAACAAAACCCTAAAATCATTAAAGATGCTTAGAATCCATACTTTTAATCCAAAGACAGCAAGAACTATCCAAGAGAGAGAGAGAGAGCCGATAAAATGAGAGTGCATAACAAAATTTGGGAACAAGAAGTCCCCTATACGCAAGAAAGAGCGGCGAAGGAAAAACATAACAATAAAATATAAAGACAACTGAGGTGAAACGATACAATAGAGAGCACCAAGAATGCCAAATGTTAAATCAAGGAGATGAAAAAGGCATCCTTTCCCCCAACTGCTCCTCCTCCAATTCTTTTCTTTGTAGAAACAAAGAGAAGAAAAACAAGATTACCAACACGATAATGACAGAGACGATTGTCATTGGATCTCTGAGTTGACGGTTTAATGCTAAGCAGTCAACTTCAAGTCCCAACCATCAACTTCATTGTCATGGTCATCATTATCATTATGGTGATAGTGTTTTCCCTCTTTTTGTAAAAGCAAAGGAGAGAAGAGAAGGAGGAGCAGGCGAAGTAAATGAAGCAATTTTTTCTCTTGTTTAGCGTTTCTCCCTATTGTTGTGGTCTCCATTTAGTTTTTTTTCTCTCATGTTCTTTATCTTGCGTCCAAAAAGCAGAATAAATTAAAAAGAGAAATTACTAACAACATTTTACAAGAAAGGTGACCACTAACAAAGGCTATAAAAAAGCACCAAATAAGGAAACCCCAAAACGATAAAGACCGAGAGAACCATATCATACAGAGACTCCACCAAGAATGCCAAAGGTAAATTAGAGAAATGAAAAATGATTCATTTTCCTCATCTGTTCCTCCAATTCTTTCTTTTCTTGAAGCAGACGAAAGAAAAGTGCAATCACCTGGATGATAATGACGATGATGACGGTGATGGTGAACATTGGGTCTCAGAGTTGACGGTCTAATGTTAAACTGTCAACTCCATTAGACTGTCAGCTTCAAGTCCCTGCCACCAACTTCACTGTCATGATAATCATTATCATCTTGTTAACCATCTTTTCTATCCCATTGTGTAAACAAAAGAGACAAGAGAACGAGGGTCAGGTGAAGAAAACAAAACATTTATCTCTCTAGTTTAGCATTCTGTTTTCTTGGTGTGGTCTATCTATGGTTTGTTTCTCTCTTTTCCTCCCATTCTCCCCTCCAACAATGCAAAATAAATTAAAAAGAGAAATTATAGACAAAATAAAAACAAAACCAATAATCAAAGAAAGAAGTAAGTGAAAAGCATTTTGAACATGAAATATCAGAAAAAAAAAAGAGGAAACCCCAAAACGAGAAAGAGAGAGAGGACCAAACTATAGAGAGGCCACACCAGTAACACTAAATTATAAAGTAGAGAGATGAAAAATGTTTCTATTTTGTCTTCTTCTTCTCCTTCAATTCCTTTCTTTGTACAAACAAATGGAAGAAAAGCATGATGGCTAGGTTGATAATGATTATAACGTTTGGATTTAAAAGTTGACAGTCTAATGTAAAATTGTGAGCTTCGTAGCCTGTGAACTCTAAGTCCAAACCACCAACTTCACCATCGTGATCATCCTTATCATCATGGCAATCCTAATTTCCCTCCTTTTGTAGAAGGAGAGAAGAGGAGGACGAGTTGGTGAAGCAAATGAAGCATTTTTCTCTCTCGGTTAGCATTTGGCATTCTTGGTGTGATCTATATATGGTGTTGTTCTCTCTCTTCTTCTCATACTTGATTCCAGCATTGCATAATTAATTAAGAAGAGAAATTACTGAAAAAATTTTAAAAGGAAAGCAACCAATAAACAAAGAAAGGAATAAATTAACACCAATGAATCAAATATCAACAACAAGTCTCTTCAAAGAGAAAAGCATGATCACTAGGTTGACAATGAGAAAGAGACAGAGAGAACCAGACTATAGAGAGACCACATCAGCAACTCTAAATAATAAACATGATAGATGAAAAATGTTTTCATTTTGCCATCTTCTCCTTCTTCGATTCTTTTCTTTGTACAAAAAAAATTAGAAGAAAAGCATGATCGCTAGGTTGACAATGATGATGATGACAGTGTCGACGATATTTGGATCTTAAAGTTGGTAGTCTAATGCTAAGTTGTCAGCTTCAACAGACAATAAACTCTAAATCCCAACCACCAACTTCACCGTCATGATCATCATTATCATCATGGAAATCCTGATTTATCTCCTTTTGTAGAAACAAAGGCTGGAAGAGGAGAAGGTACTGTCGAAGAAATGAAGCATTTTTCTCTCCCATTTTGCATTTGGTGTTCTTGGCGTGGTCTATCTATGGTCAAAGAAAGAAATCAATCAACACCGAACAATCAAATATCAACAACAAGTCTCTCTTCAAAGGAAAAAAAAAACCATAATTACAGGTGAAAAACATTTAACATGAAATGTACTGAAAAAAAGAGGAAACCCCAAAACAAGAAAGAGAGAGAGAACCAGACCATACAGAGACCACACCAATAAAGCTAAATAATAAACCAAGGAGATGAAAAATGGAAGTAAAGCATGACCGCCTGTAGTGAATTCGACCCTTTCTCTCTCCCTCATGGCATCATCATCATCATCATCATCTGACCATCAACATCATCATCGCGTTACATCTCTGTGGAAAGTTTTTTAGAAATGTAAATATATTGTGGAAAACCTCCATAATCACGGTAATGATGTTGATGGTTAGACGATGATGATGATGATGCCTAGAGAGAGGGAGGGTCGAATCCACTTCATCCTACACACCATTACATATAATTGCGATGTATCGCAAAAAAGACCGATCGCTCTCCCTTTTTCACCTTGCTTACTTATCCGAGTAGAGCGAGCGAGCGATCGAGCGAGAGGGGGAGGTCAAGTTTTTGCTTATTTAGTGACTTTCATGTGAAAGAGTCAGCGTACTTTCACCTGAAAGAGCAAGCGTGCCGAAAGAGATGACGAAAGAAGACTGAACGTGCGAAGTGAGCGAAGATCACAACTATCTACCTTGGTGTTGATAAGAGTGCAGCTTGTCTTTATATAGAAGTCATGCATCCAATGTTGCCCTTTATGTTAAGGAGCTGTTCTAACTTCTTTTTTACTAACATTAATTGCTAAATATTTTGTACTTATGGCACCATGATCTTCTACCATAAAAACCTTTTTCATCATTTCTCTTTGATTTCAGCTTGGTTTTTTCATGTGTTCATCCATACTTGATACCATCCTTTATGCCTTTCTTCCTCTCTCAAACTGAATGACTGTTCGTTTCTACCATTTTTTCATGAAGATGTTTTTTTCAAAACTCGATCAATGACCTCCGTGGACATATTAGGTGAAGATATCAATGGGTCATATTCGAAAATGATAATATCGTTAACTGTTTTTGCTTTTTCAGATATTCACATACTTGGATTTTACATTCTGAGTATGACCCGCATCAGTTTTTTTCACATTTATACAGATTTGGAATCTGAAATTTGAACCGAAGCTGATCTAGATTCTAAATCTGATTAGATATTTATGTATATCTGAGACTGAATATTCCAAATATGATTCAGAATATAATCTAGATTCTAAATCTGATTATAATTTGAGTCCTATTTTACCAAAACGTAGGTTTTTAATTAGTTTCTGGAATTACATTTTCGAGTTCAAAAACAACATTTTAACAAAAGTGGTTTCTCACAAGCTCAGTTTTGAGTGTCATCTAAATATACCAAAATTTCGTTTTAAAGGTCATGCAAACACATCCTAAAAACTGCACGTTTTCTTTAACTTATAGTCGTTTAAGCTCAGGGCCGAGCCAGGGGGCCGGCAAGGGCCATGATCACCACTCAAATTTTCAAAAAAGGAAATTTTCACATGCAATTTTACAAAAAGTTCATTTATTATACATAACAACTTTGAAAAAGATGTTTCGGTCTTTGTTAAAATTGTAAGATCATTAATTATAAACATTTCTTATAAAATAAATCTCATATGAATTCCTATCCAAATCCATCTGATATTTATGTATATTCAAGTCTGAATTCAATCGGATGTCATTTCTTAAATCTGAATCTCATCAGATTTTTGAATCAGATATTAAAGGTTTTTCCATGTCTTATTTTTTCGAAATGGTTCCATTGGATATCCACTAATTCATTTCCAGTCGCACTGACGTGAGTGTGGCACAACTTAAAAATAACAAATTTTACGGC
>JAANDH010001968.1:11896-23597 GCA_011799765.1 Nymphaea thermarum | reverse complement strand
CAACAAGCAAAAAACTTGTAGTCATCCAACAGGCACATTTTGACTCTTTTTGATTCGGCCTTTACTAGTGTTAAAATATTATGATCCAGTTTCTTGGTTCAATTACTTATCCTATTACTGAAAGTTCAATATTAGATGGGTCAAAAATGAATCATAATATTTTGGTTTCTCTATGCATTTATGTATTAGTAAATTGTTACATGAAATTGCAATACAAAAAGAAAGACCTATGAATTTTTGCATGTATGCCAAATATAAAAGTAAATCAAAAGCAAAATTAATATCGCAACAAGCAAGAAACTTGTAGTTATCCAACAGGCATATTTTGACTCTTTTTAATTTGGCCTTTACTAGTGTTAAAATATTATGATCCAGTTTCTTGGTTCAATTACTTATCCTATTACTGAAAGTTCAATATTAGATGGGTCAAAAATGAATCATAATATTTTGGTTTCTCTATGCATTTATGTATTAGTAAATTGTTATATGAAATAGCAATACAAAAAGAAAGACCTATGAATTTTTGCATGTATGCCAAATATAAAAGTAAATCTAAGGTAAAATTAATATCGCAACAAGCAAAAAACTTGTAGTCATCCAACAGACACATTTTGACGCTTTTTGATTCGGCCTTTACTAGTGTTAAAATATTATGATCCAGTTTCTTGGTTCAATTACTTATCCTATTACTGAAAGTTCAATATTAGATGGGTAAAAAATGAATCATAATATTTTGGTTTCTCTATGCATTTATGTATTAGTAAATTGTTACATGAAATAGCAATACAAAAAGAAAGACCTATGAATTTTTGCATGTATGCCAAATATAAAAGTAAATTTAAAGTAAAATTAATATCACAACAAGCAAAAAACTTGTAGTCATCCAACAGGCACATTTTGACTCTTTTTGATTCGGCCTTTACTAGTGTTAAAACTGAATTGAATTTGGCCCAAGTGAGTCAAAAGTCGGTCTAGTTGGCCCAGCTTTACTTTTTATACATAGGGTCAAAGCGAAACCAAGTCAAGCAATACCTGATGGTTGATACCTAGAGGCTGCCATGCATTGACATCTGCCCAAACCTTTATTTAAATATCCACCTTCATCCATAGATCCAAAAACAACCCTTGTATGTTTCCAATTTTTCTGGTTCAATTTCTGTTTTTTTCTTAAACTTGTATTGCTGCCTATAAACTCTGTTTGAGAAATCTGTCTTGCTGAATGAGGTGATAGTCTGATAGAGTGCCTTTTCATGTATAAAGGTAATAAAAAATTGCTTTTCAAATTTTGAGTTAGAAGAATAATATTGAAAGATTATGGTCGTCAACAGTTTTAAGGTAACATTATTTAATTTAGGGCCTTTACTGAGAGCCATTCACACCAAAAGTGAGGCCCATATTAGCAAGATAAAAAAACAAGCGCTATGTTTTCTAGTTTATAGCCAAAAGAAAAAATTGCAAATGGTAATTGTCAACTTAATGTTTGACCTTCCCCGTCATAAGCCACTGAGGCTGCAGCCTATTTGGAATTTTTTCAATTAATCTCTGATGCTCCACCCAGCTCCAAACCCAAGACAACAATCTTGGCCTTCCTTTCCCCTCATCTTCACTGCATGTCCAATTCTAAGGAAGTAAAGTTTTGAAATGTAAGTATCTATAGGGTTTCCTCCCAACAATCTTACTCTATAAACCATTAATTTGCATCTTTTGAGATGATTTTCTTGAGTATTAGATAGAAAAGACTAACCAGTGGTTAAAAACCGCTTTATGGAATTTTCCTTTTTTGATTTTCACCTCTATTTGCTTCGTTTTCAAAAGCAACTTTCCTTTTTCTACTCATCCTTACCAATGTTATATAATAGAGTAAGAATAAAAGGTTGATGCATCCATAGAAGGAGCTCCACTTCTTCATTCTTGGTTCTATGTTGACTTCAAATCATGCACATGTGTCTGTGAAAACGTTTCTTATGAGTGCCATAGAGGAGAACGTGCAATGAAACAACATGCAATTAAGAAGAAGAAGAAGAAGAAGAATAAGAGGTGGCAGCCATCCTTCCATGGGCAGTTGATTATGATGATCGGATTTCTTTAAAATAAGGGTCAGAGCTATCCCAACAGGTACGTTGACGAGTATTCTCATTCATTTTGTCCCTTACATATTTAACAAATTACGATGTCTCTATCTATGGTTTGTTTTCCTTTGTTTGCTAAGCTAATATTGAATCTTTTGGTGAGAGTTTGTATATACATCTTTGGCAGTTACAGGCATCAGATAAATGTACTATACTCGCTTAAGCATAAATTTTTCAGTTATTATCATAACCAAATTATTGAGCATTTTAGGCTCCTTTCTTGCAAATATTACACAACATATATGCTTATATATCATGGTTTATTAAGTGCAAGTATAGGTAGCATTTGAACAATTTCAGTTAGTAATAACCTTATGAAATGAATATTTATAGAAAAAATAGTTCCTTATTTTCATGCATTTAGATAATGCTGGAAATGTATTTCTTGTGTTTAATTTGTTGCATTTCAGTGTGTAATGGTTGAAGAGATGCATATGCGCAAACAGGCAGAGTGTGGATGAGCAAGAGAATGGTCTAATCTGAGGGCCATATTTCAGGTTAAAAGGGTCTTGTGAGAGCATTAGCCAAGGCATGAGTTGGGCGGTGCGTAGATGGTGTGACTTTCCAAATCACCATGTCCACTTCCAATGAAATCTGGCTGGGGTGGTCCCATTCTATCAAAAGAATAAAAGAATGAACTATACAGATCAAGCAAAAAACAAACATCCTTAATAGGTCCCTACCTCTCTGCAATCAACAAAAGAATAGAATCATAGGAAATGAAATCAGCACAAACAAAAATACATCCATCATACAGGAAAGGAAGACTAGATCCAGCAGCTAAATCACCAACTTTATTTGTTGGCTATGTATCATTGCAACCATCTGCGCCAATTAACCTCATTAAATTTGATAAGAACATTTGCTACCCCATCAGGAATTTCATTCAACAGTTGGAGAAGCACTTGATGTTACACCGTGCGAAGACTGATTCCAATCTTGTTTTATTGTACTGCTCAAAAGCACACCGTTCAACCAAAGAGTGGCCCCACATATCCTTCTACCCTCTTGAGCTCCCATAACAATTTCAACAATGCAGCCCTCTTTGTCTTGAATGTTTTAAAGGAAAGTGAATCTCCGACAGTTATTTGTGATTCCCTTAGCATGCTAAGAACGTCGTGCTCGTACACTTAAACAATCTTTTTTTTCATGTTTTTCAATGCTCTCAGAGAGAGATGCAAAAGACTTGCTCTTTCCTCAAACCCTTACATACCCGTCTTTATAAATATTATTGACTGTTGCATCTTTATTTTGTTTTTCATTTTGCATTTTATTCTGTCCCCTTCATCATGTCGATGATTCAGCACTTCTTTGCTTTGTCATTCTTTTTCAAGACGATGAAGAAGAAGTTCATCATTGTCCAGCAGTTTGCAATGGTACATCATGTGTTTCCATTTTTTTTGTCTTTTTACTACATCAGATATGCTACACAAGTGAGCATTTTGTTTTGCGTCAAAAAATGATAGGGTACTGACTCTGAGGTTTTCATTTGCCGATCCTATCAATTTTATGAGAAGGTTGGTTGATGGTATGATTACATTATTTTGTTTTACGTTTTGGGGTTTTGGTAATAATTGGTATACATTTATTGTTGAATTTATTATCGTGCTTTGAGAGCACTTGGCCAAGATATTAGAATATATAGAAGATAATATAAAAGTGTCAAAGTCTTGTAAGGAGCACAGTGAATATCAAGAGCCCAAGTGAATAACCCAAGTGAAAAAGTGGAAGAACCTATTTTTGTGAAGGGTCTTTATGGTTAATAGCATATATTGAGTTGTTTGGTTTATTTCAAAGATGATAAAAGGCTAGTTTGGCTTTTTTTAATTGATCAATTATAAGGATGCCATAAGAAGAAAAAAGTGGACGTAAAAAAGAAAAGCAAATCTCTGACGGTTATTTGTGATTTCCTCAGCGTGCTAAGAATGACGTGTTCGTACACTTAAACAACCTATTTTTCCCTGTTTTTTTCATGTTCTCAGAGAGAGATGCGAAAGACTTGCTCTTTCCCAAAACCATTACCTACTTGTCTTTATAAATATTACTGTCTCTTGCGTCTGTATTTTATTTCTCAGTCTAGATTTCATCGTGTCCCATTCATCATGTCGACGATTCAACACTTCTTTACACTGTGTTCTCCTCCAAGACGTTGAAGAAGAAGTTCATCATTGTCCACCAGTTTGCAATGGTACATCATGTGTTTCCATTTTTTTTTATTTTTTCTACGTCAGATATGTTGCACGAGTGTTGTTGGTTGTTTCTATCATTTGAAAATCGTTTAGTTCTGTGCTGAAAAAGGATGGGGTATTGACTCTAAGTTTTTCATTTGTTGATCCTATCAATTTTATGAGAAGTTTGGTTCTCGATATAAAGTTTATGTCTATTTTTACATTACTTTGTTTTGCATAATGCAATCTTGCTTAATAGTTGGTATACTTTTATTGTTGAATTAATTATCATGCTTTTATAGCACTTAGCCAAGATATTAGAATATATAGAAGATAATATGGAAGAGTCTAAGTTTTGTAAGGAGCACAGTGAATATCAAGAGCCCAAGTGAAAACCCAAGTGAAAAAGTGGAAAAAGCTATTTCTCTGAAGGGTCTTTATGTTTGCTTTGCTTTCATTGTGTCAAAATATGGTTGATAGCATATTTTGCTCTCAAAGAGAGATGTGAAAGGTTTGCTCTCTCTCCAAACACTTACCTACCCTTCTTTATAAATATTATTGTCTGTTGCGTTTTTATTTTGTTTCTCAACCATTCATCATGTTGATGATTCAACAGTTTTTTGCTCTGTTGTACTTTTTCAAGATGCCGAAGGAGAAGTTCATCATTGTCCAACAGTTTGTAATGGTACTTCATGTGTTTTCATTTTTTTTTGTCTTTTTATTATGTCAAATTTGTTGCACAAGTGTTGTTGTTTTTTTTCTACCATTTAGAGAGTCGTTTAGTTTTATGTCGAAAAATGGGGTACTGACTCTGAGTTTTTGATTTGTTGATCTTATCAATTTTATGAAAAGTTTGGTTGACGGTTTGAAAATTATGTCTACTTTTACATTACTTTGTTTTGCATTATGGGGCCTTGGTAATAGTTGGTATACTTTCATTGTTGAATTCATTATTGTGCTTTTAAAGCACTTGGCCAAGATATTATAACATATGGAAGATAATCTGAAAGAGTCAAAGTCATGTAAGGAGCACACTGAATATCAATAGCCCAAGTGAAGAACTCAAATAAAGAAGTTGAAGATATATTTCTATGAATTGTCTTTATGTTTATTTTTCATTGGGTCAAAATATGGTTGATAGCATATTTAGAGTTGTTTGGTTTCTTTTTAAAGAAGATAAAAGGCTAGTTCGGCTTTTCTTATTTGATCGATTATAAGGATGTCGTGAGAAGAAAAAAGTAGATATCAAAAAGGAAAGCGACTCTCTGAAGGTTATTTGTGATTCCTTTGCATGCTAAGAACGACATGTTCATACACTTAAACAACCTCTTTTTTCTTGTTTTCCATGTTCTTAAAAAGAGATGCGACAGGTTTGCTCTCTCCTCAAACCCTTACCTATACGTCTTTATAAATATTACTTTCTCTTGCATTTTATTTTATTTTTTCAATCTGCATTTCATTGTGTCCCTTTCATCATGCCGATGACTAAGCATTTCTTTGCTTCGTCGTTCTTCTCCAATACGCTGAAGAAGAAGCTCATCATTGTCTACTAGTTTGCAATGGTACATCATGTGTTTCTATTTTTTTTATCTTTTTACTACGTCAGATATGTTGCGCATGTGTTGTTTGTTTTTTTATCATTTGGAAAGCATTTAGTTCTGCGCCAAAAAAGGATGGGGTATTGACTCTAAATTTTTCATTTGCTGATCCTATCAATTTGATGAGAAGTTTGGTTCTCGATATAAAATTGACGTCTATTTTTACATTACTTTGTTTTGCATAATGGGGCCTTACTTAATAGTTGGTATACTTTTATTGTTCAATTAATTATCATGTTTTTATAACGCGTGGCCAAGATATTAGAATATATAGAAGGTAATCTCAAATAGTCAAAGTTTTGTAAGGAACACAGTGAATATCAAGAGCCCAAGTGACGAAGTGGAAGAAGCTATTTCTACGAAGGGTCTTTATGTTTGCTTTCATTGTGTCAAAATATGGTTGATAGCATATTTTGATTTGTTTTCAAAAAGATAAAAGGTTAGTTCGGGTTTTTTTATTTAATCAATTATAAGGATGCCCTAAGAAAAAAATGTAGATGTCAAAAAGGAAAGCGAATCTTCGATGGTTATTTGTGATTCCCTTAGGGTGTTAAGAACAACGTGTCCATACACTTAAACAACATCTTTTTCCATGTTTTTCAATGCTCTCAGAAAGAGATGTGCTTGCTCTCTCCCTAATCTAAACCCTTACCTACCCGTCTTTATAAATATTATTGCCTCTTGCTTCTTTATTTTATTTCTCAGTCCAGATTTCATCTTGTCTCATTCATCATGTCGATGATTCAATGCTTCTTTACCCAGTCGTTCTTCTCCAAGACATTGAAGAAGAAGCTCATCATTGTCACCAGTTTGCAATGGTACATCATGTGTTTCCATTTTTTTATCTTTTTCCTATGTCAGATATGTTGCACAAGTGTTGTTGGTTTTTTCTACCATTTTGAGTGCGTTTAGTTCTGCCACCGAAAAATGATGGGGTACTGACTATAAGTTTTTCGTTTGCTGCTGATCCTATCAATTTTATGAGAAGTTTGGTTGTCGTTATGAAATTTATGTATATTTTTTCATTACTTTGTTTGGTATTATTAGTCTTGGTAATTGTTGGTATAACTTTATTGTTGAATTCATTATTGTGCTTTTAGAGCTCTTATTTAAAATATTAAAATATATAGAAGAAATTCTTGAGGAGTCAAAATTTTGTTAGGAGCACAGTGAATATCAAGAGCCCAAGTGAAGAACCCAAGTCAAGAAGTGGAAGAAGTTGTTTATGTGAAGGGTCTTTATGTTTGCCTTTATTGCGTTGAAATATGGTTGATAGCATATATTGAGTTGTTTGTTTTGTTTTCAAAAAGATAAGAGGTTAGTTCCACTTTTTTTAATTGATCAATTATTAGGATGCCGTAAAAAAAAAAGCAGATGTCAAAAAGGTAAGCGAATCTCCAACACTTATTTGTGGTTCCCTCAATGTGCTAAGAACGACGTGTTTGTACACTTAAACAACCTCTTTTACCATGTTTTTCAGTGCTCGTAGAGAGAGATGCAAAAGGCTTGCTCTCTTCCCAAACCATTACCTACCCTTCTTTATAAATAGTATTTCCTATTGCGTCTTAATTTTATTTTTCAGTCTACATTTCATCTCGTCCCATTTATCATGTCGATAATTTAACACTTCTTTGCTATGTTGTTCTTCTCCAAGACGCTGAAGAAGAAGCTCATCATTGTCTATCAGTTTGCAATGGTACATCATGTGTTTCCATTTTTTTTGTCTTTTTACTACATCAGATATGTTGTACAAGTGTTGGTTTTTTCTACCATTTAGAGAACATTTAGTTCTGCGCTGAAAAAAGATGGGGTACTGATTTTAAGTTTTTCATTTGCTAATCCTATCAACTTTATGAGAAGTTTGGTTGTCAGTATGAAATTTATGTATACTTTTTCATTACTTGGTTTTGCATTATGGGGTCTTGGTAATAGTTGGTGTACTTTTATTGTTGAATTCACTATCATACTTTTATAGTACTTAGCCAAAATATTAAAATATATGAAAGATAATCTGAAAGAGTCAAAGTTTAGTAAGGAGCATAGTGAATATATAGAGCCCAAGTGGAAAAGTAGAAGAAGCTATTTCTATGAAGAGTCTTTATGTTTACTTTCATTGTGTCAAAATATGGTTGATAGCATATTTTGAGTTGTTTGGTTTATTTTTAAAAAGATAAAAGGTTAGTTCGCCTTTTTTTATTTGATCAATTATAAGGATGCCGTAAGAAAAAAAAAGTAGATGTCAAAAAGGAAAGCGAATCTCCGAGGGTTATTTGTGATTCCCTCAGCGTGTTAAGAACGACGTGTTCGTACACTTAAAGAACCTCTCAATCCTCTCAAAGGAAGATGTGAAAGGCTTGCTCTTTCCCCAAACCCTTACCTACCCGTCTTTATAAATGTTATTGCATGTTGCGTCTTAATTTTCTTTTCAGTCTGCATTTCATCGTGTTCCATTCATCATGTTGATGATTCAATGCTTCTTTGCTCTGTCGTTCTTCTCTAAGATGCTGAAGTAAAAGCTCATCATTGTCCACCAGTTTGGAATGGTACATCATATGTTTTCAATTTTTTTTGTCTTTTTACTACGTCAAATGTGTTGCATAAATATTTGTTTTTTCTACCATTTGGAGAGCGTTTAGTTCTACGCCAGAAAAAGGTACTGACTCTAAGTTTTTGATTTGTTTATCCTATCAATTTTATGAGAAGTTTGGTTGTCTGTATAAAATTTATGTATACTTTTTCATTACTTTGTTTTGCGTTATGGGGTCTTGATAATAGTTGGCATACTTTTAATGTTGAATTAATTATCGTGCTTTTAGAACACTTGGCCAAAATATTAAAACATATGAAAGATAATCTGGAAGAGTCAACGTTTTGTAAGAAGCGTAGTCAATATTAAGAGCCCAAGTGAAGAACCCAAGCGAAGCAGTGGAAGAAGCTATTTTTGTGATTCATTGTGTCAAAATTCTTTCATTTCACTCTAATAAAAGTGGGGAGACCTACTCCTAGCATATTTGCACCATGACTTGATTATCTTATTGACTCACAATATATTGAGAGTGAGATCTTGCTAAAAAACAATGGCAAAACCTTTGCCTTGCAGCTAGTTTGATCAAACACCATTTGTCAACTAGTATTGGTTGTCTTTTTATTTTTTCTGACATCTTTAGGTCATAGTATGGCTGGATTGCACATGATTTTGATAAACATGTAGTCACAACTTTTTGATTTCTCGGCCAAGGTTGATAGGTTGCTTAAGAGAAGCAATGGTGTCCACGGATGGTCCAACCCGATACATAAACACATTACAAGAAGGAGGAATATTACAATTTTCAGATTTCTTGAGAACTTCCAGCCTGTTTAGGATACCCTCCATTGGTAGCGCCAGCCAAAAAGACTAATAGCAAATTCGACTGAGTGATTGCCAATAGACAATTGCTCCAACAAATTAAGGAGTACAAACTGGGCTGATCTGCTGCTCTATTTTGGGAAGAAACCTACCCCACCAAAGGCACACTCAAAATAGGATGACCTTATAATGTATCATATCTTCTGGTCACCATTAAATCACTATAAACAGATTGAATAATAATTCTGCTTGAGTGGATCCAAGGCCACAGATTAGGCTGAATTTTGAAACCAAGCCACATGCTGATTTAATTTCTATGTTTCTCTTCTCATTCAGTAATGAGAAAAACATGCCTCAAATCAATCCATAGGTTAAAGATCATGTTACCAAGGTCATCTTGGAGACAATCATGGGTCTTAGCATTCATAGACTGCCACACTTTCTAGAAACATCATTGGAAAACAGGCACACCAACACCAGCAAGGCCATTTAAACTTGAATTTTCTTTACCACCATTTCTTTCAAGCTTTCAAGACAAGAGAAAAGGAAGTTCATTCAAGTCCTAAAATCAAATTTACACCCAATAAAGAAATTCCATATAACAACTTCATGCTCTAAAAATAAGTGGCTGACAGTTTCCTCAACTGATTGACAAAAATGACATCTACTTGCCAACTGGTCCTTGAATCTCTTCAATTTGTCCACAATTAATAGACGTCCTTGTAGGGCAAGATATAAACATCACTTCGCCATTGGGATCACATTATTTTTCCATACCTAGCTTCTCCCTTCAACTGTGACATCTTTGAATCTGACCTTTTCATAAATATCTCTATTTTTAGGGAGTAGACACCAATTTCATTCCAAACCCGCATGACATGGGCTTCACAAAGTTCAATTTTATTAAAAATTCACAGGGAGAATGAGCAATCTAACATATTTTTAGAGGACTATAATTAAAAACATCACAAACTTTCTAGTTTAATGTCTCCCAAACCCATCCATAGTTAGTTATTAGGTAATGAAGAAGTCCCCATTCTCAAATTTCAGTCCAAAAATTAATTGTTTACCAATTACCTACTTTCCAACAATTTGGTGGCAGACCTCCTCTAAGGCTCAAAAGGATCCCTTTCCAAGCCCATGACATTGAAGACTTCTATGCACAAGTTTAATGACTACAATTTTTATGATATGTTGGTCTACAAAATACAACCTAAATACTATTAGCAGTTATAATCTTCAACACCAAGAAAACTAATGCTGCCTTATTAAGTAAGTCAGCTCACATCAGTACCACTCCGCCTTGTGAGTAAGGAAAACATAGACTTGACCATTTTATTAGATGCACTTTCTGAACGTGGTCTTGTTGCGACCCACAGAAAATCACGGTAGTGGTTGTCAATTATTCTCAAAATTGAAGAAGGAAGCTTGAAAACAATAAGCCAACGTCTAGCAGTTGACTAATAACATATCTCAATATACATACTTGTCTTGCAAAAGAAAGGTTTCAATGTGATAATTTCTCTCACCTTAGAAAAAGGTTCCTCCCCAAAATCAGTTCTAGACCTGCCAACAAAAAGAGGAAAACCTAGATAATTAAGTTCTCAACATCTATAATAAAGGGATGCAAATCGTTTGCAAAATTAAACATACAGTGACAAACAAAAAAATCATAACAATTAAGAAGTTTAAGGCAATACAAATAATTTAACTTTGAAATAAAACAAAAATAACAAAAGATCAGCTACAACAAACTATATATATCCCCATTTTAAATGCAATAAAAAAGATAGGTAAAAATAAATAATGCAGTCAACCACCAAAAATAAGGAAATTTTTACATACTATGCACAATAACCATATCAAGATTACCAACAAGAGGAAAAAAAAACATTCTACAACGAGTTGGGCAACCTATGGTGTTGCGATATTAGAGATTTAACTAATAAAAACAACTCATTCATAATATATGGTCTAAACACAACAAATATTGTCTTCCTATAATTTTACATTAATGACTAATTCACTTGTATATTTACATCTCTTTTACCTTGAGCTACATATAAAACTGTTTAAGAACAAGTCATTAGCAACTTTCATATGAAATGATTATGTATATTACTTTTAGTACACATGCCATGCAGATTTCATTTTGGTGCTTCATATATGGGGTTCGGATTAAATGTGCAACTACATGCAACATAGCAACAACGTGATAATATAGTGCATCAGATAGTGACTACATATCATTTAACACCCATTTAGTTATATTCTTATATAAATAATTTGGTGTGTTTAAGATCATTCTATATAATGTCCTTGACAAATTTTCCATTTATGTAACTTATTAATGATGGGAATGAAAACTTGTGGGCTCCAAATAAGATATATATATATATATATATATATATATATATATATATATATATATATATATATATATATATATATATATATATA